>CM061139.1:24227634-24250634 GCA_030789695.1 Scilla litardierei
GCCATCATCAATGAAAAATCTAAGTGAAGACAAAATAAGACAAGAAAATCATAGCATTTAATAAAACGATCGTTATCTTCTAGAAAATACAGAAAATAGCCCCGAGGTTAGAAAAATCGGCAAAAATTTCCGTTGGAACCGGGAAATCGCCATTTTGAAGTGAAAAATAAGAGATGACAAATATTGGCTATAAAAATCATATCATTTAATAAAAAATCCATATCTACAATAAAATGTAGAAAATAGCCTCGAGTTCAGAAAAATCTGCAAATATTTTTGTTGGAACCGGGAGTTCGACATCATCAATGGAAAAATAAGAGAAGACAAAATTAGGCTAAAAATCATATCATTTAATAAAAAGACTCATATCTTACAGAAAATGTAGAAAATAGTCACGAGCTCAGAAATATCAGCAAATGTCTGTTGGAATCGGGATATCGCCATCTTCAACTTAAAAAAATAAAGAAGAAAACTACAAAAATCATATATTGTAATAAAAGATCCATATCTTCTAGAAAATGTAGAAAATAATCCCGAGCTCAGAAAAATCAGCAAAAATGTCTGTTGGAATCGGGAGATTGCAATCTTCAATTGGAAAAATAAGAAAAGACAAAATTAGGCCAAAATATCATATCATTAAATAAAACGATCCATATCTTCCAAAAATTATGGAAATAGGCCGAAGCACAGAAAAATATGCAAAAATTCCATTGGAACTGGGTGATCACCATCTTCAACTGGATTATAAGAGAAGACAAGATTAGGCCAAAAATCATATCATTTAATAAAAAGATCATCATCAACTGGAAAATAAGAGAAGACAAATTTAGGATAGAAAAATCATAACAATTAATAAAAAGATCCATATCTTTCATAAAATGTATAAAATAGCACCAAACACAGAAAATGCTATATAAAAAATCTTATCAGTTGAAGATGGCGATATCCCGGTTACAACTGCCATTTTTATATGAAGATGGCGATTTTCTGGTTACAATGGACATTTTTTGGCCTAATTTGGTCTTCTCTGATATCATTTAATAAAACGATCCATATATTCCATAAAATATGGAAAATATCCCGTAGCTCAGAAATATCCGCAAAAAATGTCTGTTGGAACCGGGAGATCGCTAACTTCAACTGGAAATTAAGAGAAGACAAAATTAGGCCAAAAAATCATATCATTAATAAAACGTTCCATATCTTCCAGAAACTGTGGAAAATAGCCAAGATCTCAGAAAAATCTGCAAAATTTCATTTGGGATCGAAAGAATGCCATCTTTAACTAAAATATAAGAGAATACAAAATTAGGCCAAAAATCATATCATTCAATATAAAGATCGCCATCTTCAACTGGAAAATAAGAGAAAACAAACTTAGTTTATAAAAATCATATTATTTTATAAAAAGATCCATATCTTCTATAAACTATAGAAAATAGCCCAGAGATCAGAAAAATTCGTAAAAATGTCCGTTGGAACCAGGAGATTGTCATCTTCAACTTAAAAATAATAGGAGACAAACTTAAGCTATAAAAATCATATCATTTAATAAAAAGGTACATATCTGTATTATAATACAGGGATGTTATCATGGGTTTTTGGATAAGAGATATTGGATAAGAGATATTGGTTATGTGTATTGTTGTATGTGGATATGTGTATTGTTGTATAAGAGATTTTGGTTAAGAGATAATGGATAAGAGAATTTGGTTTTGGTTATGTGTAATTGGGTGTGATGTTTATATAGATTGTATATAGGGTATGAGAAATTGAGTTATGAGATATTGGATATAAGAAATCAAATCACATCACCTAAAATTCAAATCAGGTTTTTTAAATTTTGAAATCAAAATCTACGTTTACACTCCTCTCCTCTTTATTTTGATCACATCACAAATGGAGGGAAATTTTTTTTGATCACATCACTTCTCGCCATCACAAAAGGAGGGAAAAAATTTCGTTTACGTTTACGCTGGCCTAAAAGGGTTCTCGCCATCACAAAAGGGTTCTCGCCATCACAAAATTTTGATCACTTCCCGCTAAGCTCAAGCAGATCAAAGGGAGAGCACAAAGAGTAAGGGAGAGCGCACGTTCCTCCTCGCCATCTTCTTCTACCTCCAGCTCAAGAAGAGCAAGGGAGAGAACGAAGATCAAGGGAGAGCACGAAGATCAAGCATATTAAGCAGAGCACCCTCATCTTCTACCTCGGTTAGCTCTTCCTTTTCTCCTCAATTTTTTTTTCTTTTACTTTATTTCACCCTCATCAAGAAGAGCACCCCCATTGCAGTGCATTGAGCTTCATCACGTCCTCAGCAACTCAACCCTTGGTGAGCTTTATGAGTTTGCTAGCTTCATCATGTCCTCTGCATCTTAACCCTTGTGAGTTTTGTTATGGTTATGGCAGTTGCACCTCAACCCTTCATTCAAGTATCTCTTTTTAGTTATGGCAGTTGCACATTCAGTCAATTTTAGTTATCATACTGAATGAGAATCAGTTTATCAGTCAATTTCAGTCAAGAGTTGGTTATGAGATCATAATAGTTTTTATAGTTTTTATAGGATGCAATGGATGAGAATTTGTATAGTGTTTAGAGTTGGTTATGGGTTTAAAACTTTCAGTCATGAATTGATTAATCTTAAAACTTTCAGTCAAAATAGTCATATCCATTTTGAAACTATTTTGAAACTATCAAGCTATAAATTGATTTATCTTAAAGTTTTAAACCCATTTTGAAAATAGCTCCATGCTAATATTAGTCCTATAGTTTCAAAATGGATAGGACTATTTTGACTAGACTAATATTTGCTCCATGCTAATAAATTGATCATATGAAATAGTCCTATAAATTGATTTCTCTTAAAGTTTTAAACACATCAAGCTATTTTGAAACTTTTATTTGTGGGACAACTTTTATCCATTTTGAAACTATTGAGCTTGCATGGGCAATCCCAGATATTGCTGAAATATGTGCTTGCAGAAAAATGAACTTGATGAATTGCTCATACTTAAACCAACTGAAATTTCAAGGCAGTTTTGTTTGATACTTAAACCAACATAGGAAATGAGCAACTGAGATATGAATATTGAGGTTTCATGAACTGGGAACTGAGGTTGAGCAATGAGCATGACTGAAATGTTTTTTTGTCCATGCTAAAAAATTTTTTGTCCCTATTTTTTTGGGTTCTTCATTTTTTTTTCAACTGAAATTTCAGGATAATTTGCAACTAAACATTATCATTTGCAACTTAACTTCATTTTTTCAATGTTACGTTCACTTTCATTTTGTACTTTTTTACATGCTGAGATGATATGAGATGTTAATTTGTAGTTTTAACAAATTGAGATGTTAATTTCAATTTCAATTTGTATTTTCATAATATGAGATGTTATGAGTTAAAATGTTGATGTTATGAGTCAAAATTTCCCTCCAAGTGTTAATTTCAAATACAGGATGTTATGAAGTCAAAACTTCATATGAGAATCATATACACCCTGTATCAATGTTAACATTTCATTTGAGTCAAATTTAAGCTCTGCAATCATATACACCCTGAAATTTTTGTCTATGAAGTTGATATATGAAGCTCTAAGATCTAAGCTCTGCAATGAAAATAGAATATTAAAAAATAAAATGGCCAAGTGGGAAGGTCCATGTTGAAAGTCTATGTTGAAAGATATACCCAAGTGGGAAGCTCTGCATATGAAGTTGCAATGAAATTATTAATATCATTCTAATATCTTTCAACATAGACTTTTGTATATGTTTTTAATATCATTCATATACCAACATTCAAGATAGGTGAGAATATTTTGCATGAAAACCAACATTCAACATGGATATATGAAGTTGATATATTTTGCCTGAAAACCAACATTCAAGATAGGTGAGAATATCATGGATTTTGCAAATATACAATTTTTTTTGAATTTTGTCAATTTTCCTGCTTGCTACTGATAATATCATGGATTTTGCAAGTTTGATACTTGAAGCATCACATGTATTGCACAATCAATGAATACTGAAATACATGCACTGATACTTCAAAATTGCACATGTATTTACATGAATAATCAATAGCAATTACATGAGTTTGGTTTAAATATTTACAGTAATCTTTTGCAAAAATCTGAAGAACCTACCACTTTGCTTTGAAAATACATCAAGCTTGCAAGCCAAGGTATTATTGAAAATACATCAAGCTTTGTTGTTGATTAATTTGCAGGACACTGTTTTGTATTATTGAAAATACACCAAATTTTTTTACACTTTCCTTCAGCCAAAACTTATCAAGCTTGATGTCCTGAACTTGGTTTACATGTGCTGTCAATTTCATTATATCCATTTTTCAGCAAGCTATTTTGAAATTGAGCTGGACTTGGAAGTAATCCTTGGAAATTGATTTTGAAACCCAAAAATGAAATTTGAAACTTTTATTTGTGGGACAACTCTTATCCATTTTGAAACTATTAGCAGGACAATGCATTGCTAATAGCATTGTCCTGTTAGCTTCATATGCATTGCTAATAACAGGACAATGCTAATCTTACAACTGAGATTGCTGAATGTGAGAGTTGCTGAGTTCATTGCAGAGTGTACTTTCTGTTTGAGATTGCTATCAATTTGAAACCATCACTTTTTAGTTCATTGCAGCCACCATCCATTTTGAAACCATCAATTGATTGAGATTGCTAATAACATGACAATGCATTCCAAGCTTATACTGAATAAAATGAGATTGCTGAAACCAATTTCTCATTTTAAAATTGATTGAGTGTATTTATTTCTGGAGATTGCTGAGTGTATTTATTGATTGAGTGTATTCCAAGCATATGAAGATTTTAAAATCAAGACGAAGAGCTATCATGTATGGAATTTCAGAGATTGGTTTTTTTTGATAGCATGACTGAAATATTGAATTGCTAAGATGACTAAGATGACTATCAAATATTGAATTCAATATTGCTAAGATGACTATGATGTAGCTCTCTTTTATGTTTTTCTTCATTTTTTGTCAGCTCTCTTCAGCTCTATGATGTAGCATTTGGTTTTTTTATCATTTGGTTTTTTTCATGCTCTTTTCAGCTATATGTTTTCAGCTATTTGGTTTTGTATAATCAGCTCTCTTCAGATTTAGCATATGGTTTTTTTATCTTTTCAGCTATATTCAATTTTTTGCATAACTTCAAATCTGAACTAAATAGGTTATGCTGTCAATCCAGCATAACTTCAGTTCTTAGGTGAAATTGAAATTCAAATATTGACATGCATAGCTGAGTATTTTGAAATTGAAATTCTTAATGTGAGAACTAAATAGGTGGGCTGTCAATATGTGAGTATTTGAATTCTTTTAGGTATTTTTCTGCATTTTTTATGAAAGTTTTCATGAAAGTTTTGTGAAAGTTTTGTGAAAGTTTCACTAATTTTCATGAAAGTTTTGTGATTATGATATTTTGAATTTTTTAGGTGTTTTTCTGCAAATGAAGATGGAATTGCAAAGTTGAATTTTAGCATATTATTTGAATTTTTTCTGAAATTTTTGCAAGCATATATGAAGTTGATAACATTCAAGATAGGTGAGTATTTTGTCTATGAAGTTTTGTATATGAGATCAGTGTAACTTTCATAAAACTTTCAATATGGCATTATAAACTTCATATAAAAAATTGTTTCTGAGACTTTTGTATATGGTTATGAGATTTCATTTTTATATATCTCTGAAATTTTTGTCTATGAAGTTGATATATGAAGCTCTAAGCTCTAAGCTCTGCAATGAAAATAGAATATTAAAAAATCAAATGGCCAAGTGGGAAGGTCCATGTTGAAAGTCTATGTTGAAAGATATACCCAAGTGGGAAGCTCTGCATATGAAGTTGCAATGAAATTATTAATATCATTCTAATATCTTTCAACATAGACTTTTGTATATGTTTTTAATATCATTCATATACCAACATTCAACTTCATATATCTCTGAAATTTTAGTCCCTGAAATTCAAATATACAAATTTGCGAAAGGTCTTCAAATATCCAAATACTCAGCAAATGAAATGTCTTCACATTAAGTAGCTGAGTATTAAGAATTAAGAATTTCATTTAGTTCAACAAATACTAAGCATAACATTTAGTTGAGTATATTAGCTGAGTATTAAGAATATTTGCATATTTCATTCAACTTAGCTTAGTATTTGCTGAGTATTTGCTGAAGTTCTTAATACTAGCTATTTTGTTCTTCATTCAACATAGCTATTTTGTTCTTCATTCTTAATACTGAGTATAACAATAATATTTCAAAATAGCTATTTTGTTCTTAATACTCAGCTGTGCTTTTCAACTATGTTCAGCTATGAAATATTAAGAATTTCAGCTATGCTTTAGTATTTGCATATTGCTGAAGTTCAAAATAGCTTAGTATTTGTTGAGTATTAAGAATATTAGCTGAGAATTAAGAAGTTCTTAATATTATGTTGAATGAAGACATAATTAGCTGAGTATTAAGAATTTCAAATTAGCTGAGTATTAAATGAAATATGCAAATACTAAGCATAACATATTTTGAAGACAAATTATGTGCCCAAATGTAATTCTTAATGTGAGAACTAAATAGGTGGGCTGTCAATATGTGAGTATTTTGAAGTTGATAACCTGCATAGCTAACAAGAATATTGACAGCATAACTTCAACTTGCACGCATAGCTAACTTTGGTATCACCTCATAGGTGAGTATTTTGAGGGGGGGAATGCATTGACAGCTCACTTCACTGATAGCTATCACTGATAACTCACTTCACTACTAGCTCTTCATATGCTAAGAAATGCTAACATATGCATTGCTAATAACAGGACAAGCTTCATATGCTAACATCAACTTCATATGCAAATTGGTTGTATATTCTTAAAGATTGAGCTTGCTGAAAAAATGAGATTGATGAAAGCTTGAGTTTGCAATTGAGTTTGAAATTGCTGAAAGAATATTAACAGGCCAAAGCTCAATAATATTAACAGGACAAAGCTAACATGAAAATGATCACATATTGAACTTGAAAATGACCAAAGCTAACATGAATAACTGAGTTATAACTCATATAATTCACATTTTGTTATGTATTTCAAAATTTTGAGTTATTTATCCTGTCAATTTGAGTTATTTATCCAATTTGAGAGACTCAAATATCCTGTCTTTTGGGTGAACTATAATAACTAAAATATTTGAGTGCTGTCAATTTGAGTGACTAAAATTGACATGATTTTGAGCCTATATATGATATAAATTTCAGTTGCAAATTCCAAAATATGCTATAAATGAAAATGAATTGGTAATTGGGTGTAATTTTCAGTTGGGTGTAATTTTCAGTGTTGTTGGGTGTAATTTGCTTAAAAAAATTTGTATTTGAGTAAAGCTGAAAAATTTTACTGGGTTTAATTCCAAAATTTTGCTGAAAAAATTTTGTAATTTGCTGAAAAAATTAACAGGACAAAAATTAATTTGGGTGAGTCATGTATTTGAGTTATTTTGAAATCCAAGCTTATACTGAATATAATATATTAATGCAATTGAGATATTTTCAACCCTATATATTAATTTGAGACTATATATGATATAAATTTCAGTTGCAACTTCCAAAATATGAATTGGTAATTAGGTGTAATTTTCAGTTGGGTGTAATTTTCACTGTAGTTGTGTGTAATTTTCATTAAGCTTTCATGTGTAATTGGGTGTAATTTTCAACCCTCACCCCTTGATCAGTTTGCGAGAATTGGTGAGCTTTTATTCCATGATTATAGAGATTTTATTCCAAGATTCCTAGAATGCTGAAAAAATTGAGCTTGCTGAAAAAATTGAGCTTCCTGAAAGCTTGAGTTTGTAATTGCTGAAGACTGAAAATTTAACAGGACAATGATATAGAAGGCTGAAGTTTGAAATTGCTGAAGTTTGAAATTGAGCTTTTAATCCATATTGAAATATTTGCAACCACATTATTTGAATTTTTGCGTTGGGCATCTTTCAATGCTTCAGCCAATTATATGAGTTATAACCATACTTACCACATATGTTTACAAAACATGTCACTTGGTTTCCAAATATGTGCATATGTGCAATGTGAGTATGCTATGTGAATTTAGGCACATATTAATTGAATAATTTTTGAGTACTCAGAATATGTTATTATCTTGAAGTTTGAAATAGCTGAAGTTTGCAATTATGAATGATAACAGGACAATGACAATGATATATACAGAATTTTGATATATTTGAGTACAAAACTTATAACTGAGTGATAAGATTTATTCAAAGTATAATACTTATGATATTTTTACTAAGTTATTTCTGTTTGAAATACATGCACTGATACTGAAATAAATAAGCTTAGTGAGTGTAGAACCAACTCAGTGATAAGTATAAAAAATTATGTTATTTCTGTAAGTACAGGGCTTGAGTGAGTGTAGCATACTCAAATTTTTGTCCTGTAAACCAAGTGATATTTATGCTTAGTGAGTGTAGCATACTCATCAATCAAAAATTATGCTACCCCAAATAAATATCACTTGGTTACTACACTCACTCAGTTGGTTTGGAAATCATAAATATCACTTGGTTTCCAAAGTATGTGTGTACATAACCATAGTAGTCATGAGTGAGTATGCTACAATTTCAAACCAAGTGATATTTCTGTTTGAAATTGGAAGCCAATTTCAAACCAAGTGAGAAAGATGGTCTGAGTGAGTATGCAATTGTCATAAGTACTTACATATCATTTGGTTTGAGTGAGTAACCATAGTAGTCATATATGGTCCAGGAAGCAAATTATCATAAGTACTTCAAACCATACCATATCGTTACAATCATAAGTACTATGCCAAAAATATCATAAGTGCTACTATGGTTTGAGTGAGTAACCATAGTAGTCATGAGTCTCACATTTTGCTCATATCTTTCACTGATTATAACGTAGCACTTATTATTTCTCATTGGTACATTACTGAAAATACACCAAATTTTGCTGAACTTATGAGAGTTTTTGGAAATCATAAGTTCAGATAACCATAGAAATCATAAGTGCATTTAGGATAAGTACTTATGATATAACAAAAATTATATTAAGAATATCATAAGTGCTATGGGTTGATAATCATAGTTATATCAAGAATATCATAAGTACTAACCATTATACTTATAGTATATCAAGAATAACGGAAGTTTGAAATTGCTGAATTTTGCAATTGAGCTTTTAATCCATATTGAAATATTTGCAACCAGTATTAACAGGACAATGAAATTAGGTGACTGCAATGCTATGTTTTGTTCAGCTAAGTTTTAGTTCAGCTATGTTTTGAAATTGGAGACTGAATACTAATGTTTGTAATGCTAATGGGAGACTGCAATGGGAGACTGAATACTAATGTTTAGTTCAGCTATGGTTTGAAATTGGATAACAGGTTTAGTGAATACTAACATGTTTGCAATGCTATGTTTAGTGAATACTGAATATTAACATGTTTGCAATGCATGGATAATTATCAGATGTTCCTGTTTGTGTACTCTTGACTGGATAAATTTGCAATACATGTTTAGTATTGCATGGATAATACACATTGTAAGCATGTAGTTGGCTAGATGTGCTAATGTAATACATTTTGTCCTGTGAAATGAAATTTTCTTTTGGTATTTTCAGATTTTTGCAAGGTGGAGGGTATTTATTTCTGGAGGTGACTTGAATATTCTGGGTGTGTTATCCTGAAGTTCAAAAGTTCAATTTTTACTGTTTAACTGGGATATTCAAGAGTTCAAGTTTCAATTCTGGGCTATTTGGTGATTGGATATTCAAGCAACATCAGGTAACTGATCCATACTCTTGGTGTAATTTAAAAAGTATGTGTGAATGAGAAAGATCCTGTTAATTAAAAAAGTATGTGTAATTAAAAAAGTATGTATGGATTGTCTTGTTAATAAGAAAGATCCATCATCAAGAGTATTGCCCTATTTACACCAAGAGTATTATCCTGTTAATAAGAAAGATCCATACTCTGGGCTATTTTTTGATTGAGTGTTATGTTAATTGCAATGTCCTGAGGATTTAAACTTTGAGTGCTATGTGAATGAATTTTTACAGTGTTCAAACTTGAGTATGTGTGAATGAATTTTTGAATGAATTTTGAGTGTTATTACAGCTTTTTTGAATTTGAGTGTAAACGATAAATTCAAGAGTATGTGTACATCAACTTGAGTATATGTACATCAATCAAAAAATCCTGTTTTGAGTATGTTTACATCAAAATCCTGTCAATTTGAATTTAAAAATTGAGTATGTGTACATCAATATAAATACAAGAGTATGTGTATGCAATATGTGTACATCAATAAGTTTGATTTACACTTCAACTTGATTATGTGTACATCAAAATCCTGTTTTGAATTTAAGTCAAGTTCAACTTGAGTATGTGTATGCTGGATTTTGAATTTAAGTCATGGTGACAGGATTTTGAATTTAAGTCAAGTTCATACACTCCAATTCTCAAATATTCTCAAGTTATCAAAAATTGGGATGATATTTATATCCTGATTACACAATCATTTTGTTTGTCCATGTTTTTTGTTTTCTTCATTTTTGAACTAAAATTTTAAAGAATGTATATACCTCTCTTCACTCTATGTTTTTTGTCCCTGTTTTTTGTTCCTTTTTTTGTGTTCTTCATTTTTTGAACTTATTTCATTATGGGTTTGATATGCTACTGGTATGCTTTGAATTTCAGAGAATGTATACAATTAAATTTCAGAGATTGGAAAATTATGTTTGGAATAATTTTGGCTTATTATACAAAGATATTGGCTTCCAAAGATATTGGCTTATTATGTTCTTTGGATTTATTCAAAGATAAATATCAATATTTAAGAATGAACATAATTCCAAAGATAATTCAAGTTGTTATCATTAGACTTGATGATAACAATTGTTTGATAATTATGTTTCATAATTATTGGCTTTTTACAGTCTAATTATACAATATTTGAGTTTGATAATTCAAGTTGAAATTGAATTGAAATGGACTACTTCAAAAACTAATCTATAGCCTCCAAACATACCATCATCAAGAAGAGCACTCCTGCAGCAAATATTCAATTATCAAACTCATATTCAATAATTTTTTGTTACTTTTCAAATAGCAAGCACCCTCCATAAGTATTAAAAAGTTTGAGTTTGAGTTTGGAGGCTATAGTTTAGTGCTTGCTCTTCTTGAGGGTGCTCTTCTTGATGAGGGTATGTTTCAGTGTGCTGTAAAAAATTTATGGATAATGAATACTAAATGAGCTTTACAGGACAAAAATTTCATTCTCAACTCATTTAAAAAGTAACAAAAAATTATATCAAGAATATCGAATTTCATCCTTGCGACAATGGCAACATAAAAGAAATTGCAATGACACAATTTTTGAACAAGATGATGAACCATCAGCCAGGTTATTATCCACTTGACTGTGCCAAACATCTAATATACGCTAATAATGTATTTTAATTGTAATTAGTTTGGGTTTAATTTGGATAGGGCTTCAGCTCAACGCAGTAGGAGAGAACGAGAACAAGAACAACGAAACATATCTCACGCTCTGACTTCTGACGGTGTACTTGATATCCTCAAATAACACCAGCCGTGACAACTTCTCCGGTTGAACAAGAAGATTCTGTCTCAGCCTCGTGTAACGATATGATTTCTGGACAAGTTCCTGGACCATCTATCAGGTCATTATCAACCCGACTGTACATAAAATCTTTTCTCCTCCCATGTATTTTAGTGGTGTTTATTTTTGTGTTTAAATTTGGATAGGGCTTTAGCCCAACGCAAAAGGAGAGAACGAGAACAAGAACAACGAAACATATCTCACGCTTTGACTTCTGACGGTGTACTTGATATATCTTAAATAACACCAGCCGTGACAACTTCTCCGGTTGAACACGAAGATGCTGTCTCAGCCTCGCGTAACGATATGATTTTTGGACAAGTTCCTGGACCATCTGTCAGGTCATTATCAACCCGACTGTACATAAAATCTTTTCTCCTCCCATGTATTTTAGTTGTGTTTATTTTTGTGTTTAAATTTGGATAGGGCTTTAGCCCAACGCAAAAAGAGAGAACGAGAACAAAAACAACGAAACATATCTCACGCTCTGACTTCTGAAGGTGTACTTGATATACCTCAAATAACACCAGCCGTGACAACTTCTCCGATTGAACACGAAGATGCTGTCTCAACCTCGCGTAACGATTTGATTTCCGGACAAGTTCCTGGACCATCTGTCAGGTCATTATCAACCCGACTGTACATAAAATCTTTTCTCCTCCCATGTATTTTAGTGGTGTTTATTTTTGTGTTTAAATTTGGATAGGGCTTTAGCCAAACGCAAAAAGAGAGAACGAGAACAAGAACAACGAAACATATCTCACGCTCTGACTTCTGAAGGTGTACTTGATATACCTCAAATAACACCAGCCGTGACAACTTCTCCGGTTGAACACGAAGATGCTGTCTCAGCCTCGCGTAACGATGTGATTTCCGGACAAGTTCCTGGACCATCTGTCAGGTCATTATCAACCCGACTGTACATAAAATCTTTTCTCCTCCCATGTATTTTAGTTGTGTTTATTTTTGTGTTTAAATTTGGATAGGGCTTTAGCTCAACGCAAAAGGAGAGAACGAGAACAAGAACAACGAAACATATCTCACGCTCTGACTTCTGATGGTGTACTTGATATATCTCAAATAACCCCAGCCGTGACAACTTCTCCGGTTGAACAAGAAGATGCTGTCTCAGCCTCGCGTATCGATATGATTTCCGGACAAGTTCCTGGACCATCTGTCAGGTCATTATCAACCCGACTGTATATAAAATCTCTTCTCCTCCTATGTATTTTAGTTGTGTTTATTTTTGTGTTTAAATTTGGATAGGGCTTTAGCCCAACGCAAAAAGAGAGAACGAGAACAAGAACAACGAAACATATCTCGCGCTCTGACTTTGAAGGTGTACTTGATATACCTCAAATAACACCAGCCGTGACAACTTCTCCGGTTGAACACGAAGATGCTGTCTCAGCCTCGTGTAACGATTTGATTTCCGGACAAGTTCCTGGACCATCTGTCAGGTCATTATCAAACCGACTGTACATAAAATCTTTTCTCCTCCCATGTATTTTAGTGGTGTTTATTTTTGTGTTTAAATTTGGATAGGGCTTTAGCCAAACGCAAAAAGAGAGAACGAGAACAAGAACAACGAAACATATCTCACGCTCTGACTTCTGAAGGTGTACTTGATATACCTCAAATAACACCAGCCGTGACAACTTCTCCGGTTGAACACGAAGATGATGTCTCAGCCTCGCGTAACGATGTGATTTCCGGACAAGTTCCTGGACCATCTGTCAGGTCATTATCAACCCGACTGTACATAAAATCTTTTCTCCTCCCATGTATTTTAGTTGTGTTTATTTTTGTGTTTAAATTTGAATATGGCTTTAGCTCAACGCAAAAGGAGAGAACGAGAACAAGAACAACGAAACATATCTCACGCTCTGACTTCTGATGGTGTACTTGATATATCTCAAATAACCCCAGCCGTGACAACTTCTCCGGTTGAACAAGAAGATGTTGTCTCAGCCTCGCGTAACGATATGATTTCCGGACAAGTTCCTGGACCATCTGTCAGGTCATTATCAACCCGACTGTATATAAAATCTCTTCTCCTCCCATGTATTTTAGTTGTGTTTATTTTTGTGTTTAAATTTGGATAGGGCTTTAGCTCAACGCAAAAGGAGAGAACGAGAACAAATAAAAGGAAACACATCTCGATATATGACTCCTACCAGTGTACTCGATATGCCTCAAAGCACATATGATGTACCAACTTCTCCGGTTGAACATGAAGATGAGGTCTCAGCCTCGTACAACGATACGATATGTGCTGAAGATGATGAACCATCTGCCAGGTTATTATTCATAAAAGCTACTCTGCTTTAATGTAACTTAATTTTATTTAATTATTATGGTTTTATTTTGTCTATGTGTTTAGCTCAATGTCAAAGGAGAGAACGAGAAAAAGCTCAACGAAGCATATCTCGATATATGACTCCTATCTGTATACCTCAAATAACACCTGGATTAACAAATTCTCCAGTTGAACAAGAAGATGCTAGCTCATCCTCGATCTTCTGATGTCGGTCAACTCAGCATGGCTCTGGTCCACCAATTCAGGTTGATTTTGGTCGGCACTATCTTGGATTTATGAACATTCAATGCCCTCATTGTTCAGCCTTACACTGGTTGGATGAACAGTTGTCGAAGTCAACTTTGAGAACACATCTTTTTGGAACATGTTGTTTGCAAGGAAAAGTAAAATTGCCGAAACTTAATGAACCCCCTCTAGCACTTCGAGAATTATATGATGGTGACAGTGAGGCATCAAAATCATTTCGAATGTATACTCGGGAGTATAATGCAGCTGTTAACGGGACTAGTTTGGCCGGGCCCGGAAGAGCCAAGTCAACTACGACTGGTCAACCAGACTACTACGACCTTGGGGCTTCGGCCCAAGGATCTCACGGGCGGGCCGCGCTTCTCCACACATGACGAAGGCCCACTTCCACAATGGAGGAAATCGGGGCCCAAGTCAAGGAAACATTCGCCAAATATGGCAACCGTCCAAAGCCATCACTCTCTAGCCATCATGGCTCGGCTTAATGGCTCAGCTTAATGGCCCGACTTAAATGTCCTTCACTCTATAGCCATCATGGCTCGGCTTAATGGCTCAGTTTAATGGCCCGACTTAAATGGCCATCACTCTCCAGCCATCAAGGCCCGCCAGATATGGCAACCGCCCGAGTCCATCACTCCAGCCATCATGGCCACCTTCAGGACATTCATCTCCTCATCAAGATGGGCGCAATTAGTGGAGGTCAAAACTTCCCACATTTGCACGTCCCCATGAATGATGGCCATCATGGCACATTATCAGGACGAGTCACCTATATGAGGGTAGGGTGGGCATCATCCAAAGGGACCGCATCCAAGGTAACAAAACCTAAGGTACTCCATCAACGACCTGATTCCCCCAATTCATCTCCTTCCTCCCCCGCTCGCGCCGAGGGACGCCGTCACGATCTCCTCACGAGTCGGACCGTCTCCGCCGGGCCTCCTTTCTCAGATCTCTATCTGACTTAGGCATCGGAGGGGATTTGGCCGGAACCAAGGTCCGGCCCCCTGACGAGCGTTCTCGTCTACGCAGGTGAACAACAGATCAACGGGCCGAGGCTACCCCTCTCCCCTCTCCGACCACTCGGCCAACCGGACGGTGAGGCTTCCCCTCACCCTCAGCCTTCCTTGGCCGAGCACGCCCTACCGAGGCCGAGCGTCCTAATCGGGTCTGAGACTCACCCTCGCCACCGGACGGCCGTGCATCTACCCGGGCCGTGCATCTACCCGGGCGACTGAGGCTACCCCTCGTCCCCCTCCCAGCCGAGGCCGAGCGCGTCTGTCCGAGGCTGAGCGTCTCAACCAGGGCCGAGGCTTCCCCTCGCCCCTTCTGCACCGATTCGAAGCCCCCGAGGGACCCAAAGCGGGTCCCTTGACCACGTTGACCGGGTTCTCCACGGTCAACGCATTGTAGTGAGAAAACACTCTGAAACAGCAGCTAATGCATTTACCAGCCTTGGTGTGACAATGGATCAAAGATTGATTGCTGGCAGAGGCCCGAACATATTTACTATTCATGGAGAATTACGCCATCGAACAGGATCACTTCTGCCCCACCCGGATCAAGAAACAAGTTATTGTCAACTTTACATATATGATCCGGATTCTGCTATGGAGTTCCGAAGTAATAGAAATCCACATTTGAGCAAGGATGTCTTACAAATTATTCAAAATTGTTTATCGAGCATAAATCCATTCATCAAACTATATTGTCAGGCGTATTCTGTTTTATCTCAAGCAGATTCATGTGGTCATGATCTTCATGTATATCTGCATTACAATTCAAACAAGGATCGTCGTCTTTATAACCTCCCAACCGTAGATGAGATTGCGGTTATTTTACCTGGCGATGACCATCGACCTTCCGGGATGCGAGATATAGTTTTACATCTTCAAGGAAATCATCAATTAATGCAAATCAATGAGACTCATCCTACATACTTACCATTACACCACGTCTTATTATTTTCTGATGGTCAGCTTGGATGGGAACCAGAGTTGAAGCAGTGGGATCCAGTTCAAAACATATCCTCAAGTAGACGCCTGACCATGTGTGAGTTTTATAGCTACCATCTGTTTGAAAGACAAAACGAGTATTCTTCAATTTTGAGAGCTGGAAATTTATTCCAGGAGTTCATAGTTGATGCTTGGGCAGCAATTGAGCAACATCGTTTGACATTCATCAAACTTAATCAACGAAAACTCCGATCAGAGCTCTTTTAGGGTCTTGCAGTTATCGATGCATATGCCAGATGTGACCAAATTGGACAGCACATGATACTTCCTTCATCTTTCACTGGCAGTGCACGTCACATGTTTGAAATATTTCAAGACTCGATGGCTATCACACGTTATAACCAGCACCCAGATATTTTTCTTACCATGACCACAAATCCAAAGTGGCCAGAAATTACTTCGTCTCTACTGCCCAATCAAAAGGCTACCGACCGTCCAGATTTAGTCGCACGTGTATTTGAGTTAAAAAGAAAGGCTTTGATGAAGGAGATTGATGGCAATAATGTATTTGGAAAGAAAGTAGCACATGTATTTACAATTGAATTTCAGAAACGGGGTCTTCCACATATGCATGCTCTTTTCTTTCTTCGTGGACCCGATAAGATTCATACATGTGATCAAGTGGATAGAATTGTTTGTGCTGAATTTCCTGATCCTGCTCAAGATCCTGCATTATTCGATAATGTGTCAAAATGTATGGTACATGGACCATGTGGTGCTCGAAATCCAAATGCTTCATGTATGGAAAATGGTAAGTGTACTAAGAAATACCCTCGAAATTATGCAGATGCAACAACCATGGATCGTGATGGATATCCTATTTACCGTCGTCGTAGTAATGGGCATCTATATACTGTAAGGGGCATCAGGTTGATAACCGAGATGTTGTGTCGCACAACATGTATCTCTCAAGGCGCTTTAACTGCCACATTAATGTCGAAGTTTGTGCTGGGGTAAGATGTGTGAAGTACATTCATAAGTATATTTATAAAGGTCATGATCGGACCACAATGGTATTGGGCGCAGTAAATGAGATCCAACAATACCTTGATGCAAGATATATAGGACCACCTGAGGCAGCCTGGCGAATATTTGAGCATCCTTTGCGTCAAGAGATTCCGTCAGTTCAAAGATTGATACTTCATTTACCAGGGCAACACCGTGTTATTTTTTATCCAGATGAAGATGTAGATGTAATAAGGTCTAGGGTTGAAAATGATAAGACAACTTTGACTGAATTTTTTACATGTTGCGCTTTACATGAGTCTGCACATGATCTTACATATCAAGAATTTCCTCAAAAGTTTGTGTGGCATTCGTCAACAAAGGTCTGGACTCCAAGACAATCTGTATATGCAATTGGCAGAATGTATTTTGCCTCCCCTAATTCTGGTGAGAGATTTTATCTACGGTTGCTACTAATAGTTGTTAAAGGGCCAACATCGTGGGAAAATTTACGCACATTCAATTCTATCGAGTACCCTACATTCAAATCAACATGTATTGCAAGAGGTCTTCTTAAAGATGTTTCTGAGTGGAGACAATGTCTTTCCGAGGCTTCAATTATGAAAACAGGATATCAATTACGAAGACTGTTTTGTATTATTCTTATCGAATGTTCCCCGATCGACCCCCTTGCATTATGGAATGAATTTTCAATGCACATTTGCGATGATCTTCCACATAAATTACAAACTTTATTTGCAATTTCTACCCCAACTCAATGCCCACTTCAAGATTATGGATTATTCCTTATCAATGAATTGCTTGAGGAGTACGGTAAGTGACTATCTGACTTCCCACCAATGCCACTTCCTGCTGGAGATTGGAATGCAATTGTTGGCAATAGATTGTTGTATGAACATCAGGAATTTATAAATAAGGCTAAACAAATGGATGCTAAAAAAGACATTGATTGCCTCAATGATGAACAACACCATGCTTACTCGGCAATTACTTCATCTGTATTTGAAAATAAAGGTACTACATTCTTCTTGAGCGGCGGTGCTGGAACTGGAAAGACTTTTCTGTACAATGCACTAGCAACAATGTTGCGTAGTCTTGGAAATATAGTAATCACAGTCGCGTCATCCGGTATTGCATCATTGCTGCTTAGCGGAGGCCGGACTGCACATTCCAAATTTCGTATCCCGTTAGATGTGCATGATACTTCAATTTGTAATTTTAGCAAGCAATCCATGCAAGCTCAATTATTCAGAAAGGCAAAACTTATAATATGGGATGAAGTACCAATGCAACATCGGCACTTTGTTGAGGCGGTGGATCGATCATTACAAGATATTTGTGATAACCCCAGAGCATTTGGTTGTATTACTATTGTTCTTGGTGGGGATTTCCGACAAATCTTGTCTGTCATACCAAAGGGGGTTCGAGAAGAAATTGTTGGTGCCTCATTTAGACGATTTGTATTATGGTGCTCTGTACAAGTTTTAATCTTGGATCAAAATATGCGGTTAAATAACTTATCTGTTGAGAATGCAAATTTTGCAAAATTTATTTTGGAGGTATTTTATTTCATGCCTAATTTAATTTTACTTACTATTTTTATCTTAGCCATTCCTTAACTTAAATTTTATCTATATAATATATTAGGTTGGTACAAATCCTACAGAGATGGTAGAACTTCCTTCTCACATATTCAGGTGCAAGGATTTAAACGAGTTATTACTTCGAATTTATCCGCAGCTTGATATTGAGGGTGCAGTGACTCCGGCATACCTGACTGAATGAATAATTCTGTCTGCACGGAATGATGATGTTGCTTTTATAAATGCTGCTGCATTACACATATTTCCAGGACAAAACATTACGTATCTAGCTGCAGACAGCCTGTCTGAAAATGAAGAAACAGACCCAACCATTATAAATCGATATCCAACTGAGTACATAAACTCTTTGGATCTTCCTGGGTTGCCATAATTTAAACTTGATCTTAAGGTGGGTTGTCCTATTATTTTATTACGAAATATTGCACCAAAAGATGGGCTCTGCAATGGCACTCGATTGATGGTTGTCAGATGTGCATTACGTGTCATTGAAGTTCAAATTTTAAATGGGGATAAAGCTGGTAGTTTTGTGTTTATTCCAAGAATATCTTTGTCACCATCGGCTACAACATTACCATTTCATATGACCAGACGGCAGCCATGACAATTAATAAAGCTCAGGGACAATCTGTGAAGTTCGTTGGAGTTGATTTGCGGACCCCAGTTTTCAGTCATGGACATCTGTATGTGGCACTTTCACGGTGCACATCTTTTGATCGTGTATGTGTCCTTCCGGCCAATTCAAATAAAACATTAAACATCGTTTATCCAGATGTTTTGCTATGAATTCCACTATATGATTAATATTGTAAGTTAGTATTTAATTTTTTTTGTAAATAGTTCTATTTATTTTATTCATTTAGTCATTCTTTAAAAAAATTATTTATCGACTGTTTTCTACCATACAGGTACACCATTATCATACAACCCCTAGCTGCATAATGTGGATTGGCATCACTATATATGGCAATGTAAGAAATTTTTAACTTCAGTAAAAATCATTTTTTTGCCTTATTATTTCTTTCAATATGAATCTTTCAATATGAATGGTTAGCTAAAATATTTGTTTGTATTTTTATATACAGGTGGATGCAGATTTGTATAAAACTGTAAGTCTTTAATCATAACTTTTTAATATATATTTTATTTCATTTCATTTTTTCTTATTATTTTTTGTTCTTATAGGTTGTGTTACTTGCTCAAAATAATATAGCTGTCAAGTTGCGTGATTATATAAGAATTTGGTGGGACAAGGTATGCTGACCAATAAATAAGTTATCATTTTCATATTAAGACTTTTTAAGTTAGTAAATTATTATTATTATTATTATTATTTTCAGCAAGCAGCAAAAAGAATTGTAGATGCACAGGTGACAGGGAATATTGATGCACCCGAAACTGTTGTTATGGAGGTAATGTAAAAAATATTAGAATTTTATTCCCACAATATCATTTTCATTGCATATCAACATAATATCGTTTGTGTTATATAATTGGAAGTTAGTTCTTAAGGAGCTTGATTGGGTCCATAAAGTACGTCCACCTATGCTCCCCGCATAAGGTAAAAACGTTTTAAGTTTAAATTATTAATGTTATCACATATTTCTTTATTTCTCTAACCAATTTATGTTTGTAATTACCTAGGTTATTGTGCATCCAGATGACACACGATGTTGGATTGAGATTGACACGCATTCCTTTTATAATGTAATGAAGAGGAAGTTTCCTGTTGAACCATGATGGATTGCATATTAACAGCGTTGATGTAACAGATGTATTTTTGATGTAACACATGTAAATATTATTATGGGGTTACTTGGCTTAGACTAATAGAACTAGATCTACATTACTTTTGTGTAACATTATTAAGGTGTTACTTTTTGATGTTAGAAATGTAAATTTCAATAGTTGCTTGCATGGTTTTTTTACTTCACCAATTTCAATTGTTTTCATGGTTGGATGTGATTGGGGGGAACGTGGTGACATGGCTAATGCACATAATTTGATCAATGCTGCTAACTTCCGCACTCCTAGGTTTTGGTGACATGTCTAATTTTTACGTCCATCTCTATTTTTCTGTTTGTTCGTGTATCTTAATACTGTAACATCTTTTTAGCTCCCATTTTTATAGAATATTTTGTCTAAAAAATGTGGGGGAAATGCAACTAACTTTACAAAAAAATTTAGAAACGAAATACATATTGGGGGACTAACAGTTTTGTCAGCGATTAAAAATTTTGTGAGTAATTAAACAATGTGAGAGCTAAAATCTCTTGAGATGACCTAAAATTTGGGGATCTAAGACTTTGATTGGGGAACTAAGATTTTGAGGGGCGATATCGAAAATGAATCGTGCCCACATTTTCGGGCGAACTAAGATTTTGAGGGGGAAATATCTAAATTGAACAGTGCCCTCGGGCACAGGTTATAGACTAGTCTTCAATAAAATAAAGAAAAGGGCATCGAGCTCAGAAAATCCGATAAAATGTCCCTTGGAACCGGGAGATCGCCATGTTCAACTGAAAAATAAGAGAAGATAAAATTTGGCAATAGAAATCATATCATTTAATATAAAGATTCTTATTTTCAATAAAATGTAGAAAATATCCCCGAGCTCAGAAAAATATGCAAAAATATCCATCATAACAGGGAGATCGCCAAATTTAACGAAAAAAGAGAATGCAAAATTAGGCCAAAAATCATATCATTTAATAAAATGATCTATATCTTCCAGATAATACAGAAAATAGGCATTAGCTCATAAAAATCCGAAAAAATATTTGTTGGTTCTAGGAGATCGCCATCAACAACGAAAAAAATAAAGAGAAGACAAAATTGGGCAAAAAAAAATCATATCTTTTAATAAAATTATCGATATCTTCCAGAAAATACAAAAAATAGCCATTAGTTCAGAAAAATCCGCAAAAATGTTCATTGGAACTGGGAGACCGCCATCTTCAAGTGAAAAATAAGAGAAGATAAACGTATGCTATAAAAATCATATCATTTAATAAAAATATCCATATCGACAATAAAACGTAGAAAATAGCCTCGAGGTCAAAAAAATCCGCAAAAATTTCTGTTTGAATCAGAGAACGCCATCTTCAATTGAAAAATAAGGGAAGACAAAATTATGATAGAAAAATTATATCATTTAATAAAAAGATTTATATCTTACAAAAAACTAGTCCCGAGCTCAGAAATATCAGCAAAAATATTCATTAGAACCGAGATATTGCCATCTTCAACAGAAAAATAAGAGAAGAAAAAATTAGCCTACAAAAATCATATAATGTAATAAAAAGATCCACATCTTCGTGGAAATGTAGAAAATAGTCTCGAGCACAGAAAAATCCGCAAAAATGTCCGCTAGAACCGAGAGATTGCCATCTTCAACTGGAAATAAGAGAAGATGTAAATTAGGCAAAAATATCATATCATTTAATAAAACAATCCATGTCTTCTAAAATGCAGAAACTAGGTCGTAACTCAGAAAAATCTGCAAAACATTCCTTTGGAACTGGGAAATCATATCATATTCAACTGAAAAATAAGAGAATAAAAAATTAGGCTATAAAAATCATATCATTTAATATAACGATCCATATCTTACAGAAAATGTAGAAAATAGGCCCGAGCTTAGAAATATTTGCAAAAAAAGTCCGTTGGAACCGAGAGATCGACTTCTTCAACGGAAAATAGAAGAGACGATAAAATTAGGCCAAATAGTCATATCATTTAATTAAAAATACACATCTTTCAAAAAAATGTAGAAAATAGATTCGAGCTCAGAAAAATCCGTAAAAATTTCCTTTGGAACAGGGAGATTGCCATCCTCAAATGAAAAATAAGTGATGACAAAATTAGGCTATAAAAATCATATCATTTATAAAGATATATATCTTATAGAAAATGTAGAAAATAACACAAGGCTCAAAAAATTCGTTGGAACCAAGAGATTGTCATCTTCAACGAAAAAAAATAAGAGAAGACAAAATTATGCCAAAAATCATATCATTTAATAGAACGATCCATATCTTCGAGCAAATACAAAAAATAGCCACGAGCTCATAAAAATTTGCAAAAATTTCTGTTTGAACCGTGAGACGACATCTTCAACTAAAAAATATGAGAAGATAAGCTTAGACGATAAAAATCATATCATTTAATAAAAAG
>CM061139.1:24251134-24302071 GCA_030789695.1 Scilla litardierei
TATCTTCAACGAAAAAAGAGAAGACAAAATTAAACCAAAATATTATATCATTAAATAAAACGATCCATTCTTCTAGAAAATACAGAAAATAGCAACGATCTCAGAAAAATCGGTAAAATATCTGTTGGAATAGTGAGATCATCATCTTCAACTTAAAAATAAGAGAAGACAAAATTATGCCAAAGATGATATCATTTAATAAAAAGATCCATTTCATCCAGAAAATACAGAAAATAGTCCCGAGCTAAAAAAAATAAGCAAAATGTCAGTTGGAACCGAGATATCAAAATTTTCAACTTAAATAAGAGAAAACAAAAATAAGGCCAAAAAATCATATCATTTAATAAAACTATTCATATCTTGCAGATAATGTAGAAAATAGGTCGGAGCTCAGAAAAATCCGTAAAAATGTCCGATGGAACCGGGAGATCAGCCTCTTCAACTGAAAAATAAGATAAGCGAAATTTATGTAATAAAAATCAAATCATTTAATAAAAAGCTCTATACCGTCCAAAAAATATAGAAAATTGCATCGAGCTCAGAAAAATCTGTAAAAATGTCTGTTGGAACATGGAGATCGCCATCTTCAATACAAAAATAAGAGAGGACAAAATTTGGGAATGAAAATCATATCATTTAATATAAAGATCCATGTCTTCAAAAAATGTAGAAAAAAGCATCGAACTTAGAAAATCCACAAAAATATTTGTTGGAACCGGGAGATTGCACGCTTCAACTTAAACACATGAGAAGACAAAATTAGGCCAAAAATCATATCATTTAATAAAATGATTCACATCTTCCAGAAAATTTAGAAAATAGATCGGAGTTTAGAAAATCTACAAAAATATCTGTTGGAACCAGGAGATCACCATCAACTGAAAACTAAGAAAAGACAAAATTAGGCCAAAAATCGTATCTTTTAATAAAAAGAATCATATCTTCCAAAAAATGTAGAAAAATTGCTCGGAGCTCAGAAAAATCTGCCAAAATGTCCGTTGGAACCGGGAAATCGACATATTCAATTGAAAAACTTGAGAAGACAAAATTATGCCAAAAATCATATCGTTTAATAAAAAGAAACATATCTTCCAGAAAATGTGGCAATCGTCCCAAACTCAGAAAACTCCGCAAAAATGTCCGTTGAAACTTGGAGATCGCAATCTTCCTCAGGAAAAATAAAAGAAGACAAAATTTGACCAAAATATCATATCATTTAATACAACAATCCATATCTTCCAAAAATGTGGAAAATAGGTGGGAGCTCAGAAAAATCCGCAAAAATGTCCGTTGGAACCTGGTGATCGCCATCTTCAGCTCGAATATAAAAGAAGACAAAATTAGGCCAAAAAATCATATCAGTTAATAAAAAGACCGTCATCTTCAACAGGAAAATAAAAGAAGATAAATTTAGGCTAGAAAAATCATATCAATTAATAAAACGATCCATCTCTTTCATAAAATATAGAAAATAGCACCATGCTAAGAAAATGATATATAAAAATATTTTCAGTTGAAGATGGCGATATCACGGTTACACCGGACATTTTTATAGATGATGAAGGCGATTTCCAAGTGTTTATCTAAGTTTTATAGATGAAGAGTGCGAATTTTGTCTTCTACTATATTTCAGTTGGCGATGGTGATTTCCCACTTCCAATGGACATTTTTGGCCTAAATTTGTCTTCTTTGATATCCTTTATTAAAACGATCCATATATTCTAGAAAATGTGAAAAATAGCCCAGAGCTCAGAAATATCCGCAAAAAATCCGTTGGAACCGGGAGATCGCCGACTTCTACTGGAAAATCAGAGAAGACAAAATTAGGCCAAAAATCATATCATTTAATAAAACGATCCATATCTTTCGGAAAATGTGGAAAATAGCCCGGAGCTCAGAAAAATCTGCAAAAATCTTTGTTGGGACAGAGAGAATGCTATCTTCAACTGAAAAAACAAGAGAAGACAAAAATAGGCCAAAAACCATATCATTCAATATAAAGATCACCATCTTCAACTGGAAAATAAGAGAAGCAAACTTAGGTTATAAAAATCATATCATTTAATAAAAAGATCCATATCTTCTATAAAATGTAGAAAATAGCCCGGAGCTCAGAAAAATCTGTAAAAAATATCTATTGAAACCGAGAGATCGCCATCTTCAACTTAAAAATAATAGAAGACAAACTTAAGTTATAAAAATCATATCATTTAATTCCAAGATCCATATCTTCCATAAAATAACGAAAATAGCACAGAACTTAGAAAATCCGCAAAAATGTCTGTTAGAACCGGGAGAGTACTATGTTCAACTGAAAATTAAAAGAAGACAAAATTACGCAATAAAAATAGTATCATTTAATACAAAGATTCTAATTTTCCAAAAATGTAGAAAATATCCTCGAGGTCAGAAAAATCCGTAAAAATATCCGTCGAAACCGGGAGTGGCAAAATTTAATGAAAAATAGAGAAGACAAAATTCAGCCAAAATATCATATCATTTATAAAACGATCGATATCTTCCATATCATACAGAAAATAGCCCAGAGCTTAGAAAATACTCAAAAATATCCGTGGGAACCGAGAGATCACCATCATCAAGAAAAATCTAGGAGAAAACAAAATTAGACAAAAAAATCATAGCATTTAATAAAACAATCATTATCTTTCTGAAAATACAGAAAATAGCCCTGAGATCAGAAAGATCCGCAAAAATTTCCGTTGGAACTGGGAAACCGTCACCTTCAAGTTAAAAATAGGGTTATTTAGTACATGCACCCTATGGTTTCGCCGTATTTAGGTCTCCCTAATATTGAATACTTCAGGGGGGTGTTGCTAATTATAGAGAAAACACAGGGGGTCTGTACTAAATAACCCTTAAAAATAAGAGAAAACAAACGTACGCTATAAAAACCTTATCATTTAATAAAAAGATCCATATCTTCCATTAAATATATATAATAACCTTGAGCTCAGAAAATTCCGCAAAAATATCCGTCGGAACCGGGAGATTGCCATCTTTAACTTAAAATATTTGAAGACAAACTTAAGAAATAAAAATCATATCATTTAATAAGAAGATCCATATCTTCCATAAAATTAAGAAAATAGCACTGAGCTTATAAAATCTGAAAAAATGTTCGTTGGAACAAGGAGATTGCTATATTCAACTTAAAAATAAAAGAAGACAAAATTTTGCAATAAAAATCATATCATTTAATATAAAGATTCTTATTTTCCATAAAATGTAGAAAATATCCACGAGCTCGAAAAAATGCACAAAAATATCCGTTGGAACAGGAATATCGCTAAATTTAACGAAAAAGAAAAAATTCAGCCAAAAATCTTATCATTTAATAAGCCGGTCGATATCTTCCAGATAATACAGAAAATAGCCCAGATCTCAGAAAAATCTGCAAAAATATCCATTGGAACTGGGATCTCGCTATCATCAACAACAAAAATATAAGCGAAGATAAAATTAAGCCAAAAATCATATCATTTAATAAAATGATCGATATCTTTCATAAAATACAGAAAATAGCCTTAAGGTCAGAAAAATTTGCAAAAATTCCGTTGGAACTGGGAGACTGCTATCTTCAAGTGAAAAATAAGAGAAGACAAAATTAGGCTAGAAAAATCATATCATTTGATAAAAAGATACATATCTTCTAGAAAATAACGAAAATAGCCCCAAGCTAAGACAGATCTGCAAAAATGTCTGTTGGAACCGAATGATTGCCATACTCAGCTGAAAAATAATAGTAAATAAAATTAAGCCAAAAATCGAATTATTTAATAAAAAGAAGTAGAAATAGGCTCCATGTCAGAAACAACCGAAAAACGTCCGTTGGTAAGGGCAGATCGCCATCTTCAACTGAAAAAAGAGAAAACAAAATTAGGCTATAAAAATCATATCATTTAATAAAAAGATCCTTATCCTATAGAAAATGTAAAAATACACTCGATCTTAGAAAAATCTGCAAAAATATCTGTCGGAACTGGGAGGTCGCCATCTTCAGTTGAGAAATAAGAGGAGATAAAATTAGGCTATAAAATAATATATTTTAATTCAAAAGTTACATATCTTCTAGAAAATGCAGAAAATAGTTCCGAGCTCAGGAAAAATGTGTAAAAATGTTTGTTGGAACCAGGAGATCGCCATCTTCAACTGAAAAATAAGAGAATAAAAAATTAGGCCAAAAATCCTATCATTTAATAAAAGATCAATATCTTTCAGAAAATTGAGGAAATAGCCCCGAGCTCAGAAAAATCAGCAAAAATATCAGTTGGAACCGGGAGATCGCCATCTTCAACTGAAAAAATACGGGAAGAGAAACTTAAGTTATAAAAATCATATGATTTAATAAAACATCCATATCTATTCTATAAAACAGGGATGTTATCATGGGTTATTGGATAAGAGTTGGATAAGAGATTTTGGTTAAGAGATGAGAAATTGGGTAAAACCATGGTTGGTAAATACATTTTGAATAAGAGACTTTGGTTAAGACAAGAGAAATTGAGTTTGGGGGGAAACTATATGATATGAGGTTTGAAATTTTAATTTTGAAACAAAATTTTGGAGGGAATTAAATTTTGGGGGAAAGAAAAGTGTTTTGGGGGAACCAAAATTCAAAATACAATTTTATCTCCCAAAAAACCTCAGCCTTTGAGGGGAAGTTTTGGTTCTCTCGCACTCTCTCTTCTCTCTTTCTCACTCATCCGAACCCCCCTCTATCCCCTGACGTGAGTCTGACCCCCTGCACCGCGGCCCCCTGCACAGCCACCCCACTTCCCCTCAGCACCACGGCCACCCCGATCACCCCAGGCCCCTGTCGCAACCGACAGCTGATACTTCCCTTCAATCTTTGCTTGTTCCTCGCTCAGGGTGTGGTCATTAAAGCCACTCAGGTTCTTGGTTACATTTACTTTTTTTATTTGAGATTTTTGTGTTTTCTTGGGTGAATAGAGTTTGTGTGAGTGCAGGATGTGGGGAGTTGGCCGCTAATCGATCTGCTGCCATCGTACGGGAGAGGGAGGGTGACGTGCCGTCGATGGATCCGCTGCCAGTCCAAACCCGATAAGCGCCTTATTCTCATCGGTATTGTAGTCCCTTTTCTCTTTTCTATCGTTTTCAGAATGAGATCTGTTGGAATTAGGACTTGGTTCTCGCGGTTCTATCATAAAAATTGTATGTTGAGCTCAGGTCCATGATTTCTTCTGCTTACCAGCTTCAAAATACAAATTTCGGGTCAATTTCGTGCCACAATTTTGATTTTTGTGTTGGCTAAATTTAATCAGGACCTGAACGCTAGCCATCTTGATCTTTTACCTGAGAGGAATTTCTCTGGCCATGATTAGAGAATCACCATGATTATTAATAATTTTTAGGTATACTACAAAGAAATTCAATTAAGGATGCATATCAGATAAGAAATGTGTATAATGGTGTTTATTTAACATCTTAAAACAAGCCTCATTCTTTTTTAATGTTTTAGATATATTCTACCATATTTTCGAGGCCATCAGTTACATCTGATATATATTACCAGTGGTTTTTTGATGGTCTTCCATCGTGGACTTTGTTAGAACCAAGGGCAAAAATTTCTGCAGCCATCTAGCTACTTGGTAAAGTGAATTTACGCGACTTGGTAAAGAGAATTCAGGTTTTATTTTTTAAAAAAACTGGGCCTTTTCTTTTGAGTTCTTATTTTTCTCTTAAATCTTTTTGATTCTCAATATGCATTTATTGATAATTTGTGCATGGGTTATAATCCAATTCTATAAAATTTATGATTCTCTTAAACATTTATGCAATATCAAAAGGTTTAATAAACCAAAATCAATGACTTGAATTTATTCTGTGAAAGGTTTAAGAAACCAAAAATCAAACACAGGATTTAAGAGCAGTCATTCTGTGAATTTAATCTTAAACTATTAATAGTGCCCAAAAGTACTTAGTTTGCTGGCCAACAGACAAGTTTCTTAAACTCTTGAATTTTTTATTAGGCTTAATAAACACATGATTTAAGAGTAGTGTACAGGTTTAAGAAACAAAAATCAAAAGGGTTTAAAAGTTTGTGAATGGATGTTGGAGGTCACCACCTTAGCACAACATGGAAATTTAGCCAACACAAAAATTCTCATCGGTACAGGGTTAAGTAGAACCTGAAAGTTTGTGAATGGATGGATGTTGGCTAAATTAAAGACATCAATAGCCCCTACAAGCATTCGGATACATTCATCCTACCAGTGGACAGATGGGAATGAAATAGAGTAGAGCAACGGAGGTAGGTATTTTTCTTCCTGAATTATTCTTGTCCTCTCTGCCCGCTTTGCTCAAAGTTTTTTTCTTCAATTTCAGTTTTCGTCAAATTTTTTCGATCAGAGAGCGAGGGAGATATAAAATTATGGAAAGAAGATGTCTTCTTCTTCTTCGATGTTCTTGGAAACATGAGGATCGATGCATCACACATACAGCAGGTAGCAAAAATCGTCGAGCCTCCTTTTCACAAAGTATGGATCTCGGTTTCCCAGTTTGATCGCATTTTGATATGGATGTGCAAAATTTACGATTTTTATTTGGTTTTGTGAATCTTTTGGCAGTTTTGTGATGTGTAATTGGTGGGTTTGGACGATGCCATGAGGATACTTTGGGTCGAGAGGCTATGGATCTACGATATTGTCAATGTATTGGAGAGTGTTGGGGTCAAATCTTGCTTCTTTTTCTCTCAAATTAGTATTCTTGATTCTTAACGATCTAATTTTTATTATGTAAAATTTTGTTCAGGTTTTAGCATGGAATTAAACACCTCGGACCATTTCAAATTTGCGATGGAAAATAAAAGTCTGGGGGTAGACAATCATCTCCAAACACCTTGACCCATTTGAAGCTGGCTCTGGATCACTCCTCCCAATTCCTCTCAAATGCCAAGAGGCGACCTTTGATGGATAAGAGCTACTATTTTATGTGTGATCTCTTCGATGTTGAGTTCAATTTTTTGTCTATGGTGACAAATTTGATATGGACATTTTGTTCTAAATCTTGGAGATTCGATCTTTTTCTTTTTCTTTTGCGGTTTTGATCTGATGAGTTGCAGTACTTTGGATTACTGGTAATATGGATTATTTTTTGTAGGGAGTTAGTGCATAATTACATTCTTATCAGATTATGCAGATAAAAATATTACCTAATATGTTAGTTGATTCATTCTGAATATGGATAAGCCCTTAAAGCCTACGTTTATAAATTTAATTGATACTACTCCTGGATGAGCCCTTAAAGACTTCGTTTATAACTTCGAAGTTTGAGCATGCACTTATATGGGATGTAAGTAATAGTTAACACAGTTGAGAAGAAACTGGAGTTAAGAATGAATGCACACTGGGAAATTTAAAGTTTTGACAGAGTTGCACCAACTCATGCTTCAACAAATCATGGAGCTTCTTCTGTGAATCACATAGGCTCTTCATCTCTACAGTTTCCCTCATTTTCTGATTCTAGGGTCTCTAAAGGATAGACCTTTTGAATGAATTTTGTTTGTTTTTGTAGAGTTTGAAGATTTTGTGGCCTACAATCATGAACTTCGTGTTCCATTGGAGCAGGGGAGACATCGAGAGTGGATTCTCGGGGTTTATCCCAGAGCAACCAGGGATTTCGTTCAGTTTCTGTATCATAGACTGACAATCTATATATAGGACTTAAGGAATCAACAAGGGATTTTGTTCAGTTTTCGTATCATTCCTTGAATATTGACAAGGTTATGTTGTCTGTTGATCTTTGTTATAAGTTAGTGTTAGATTTTTAAACTTGATGTTAGATTTTTAAACTGGGTTGTAGCAAAAAAAAGTTGACATATTTTGTTAACAATAAATTACCAAAAATGTTAAATTATGTATCCACTTCCAGATTTGTTTACAGATTTTTGCTTTTAAGTTCCATATTGCTAACGAAATATGTTAACTTTTTTTGTTTACAGATTTTTGCTTTTTTACTTCCTTATTGCTTTGAAAGAAGAGAGCACATGAAGATGCAAAGTCAACAAATAGATGTTGGATACTATGGATATGGATAATTTTAGAATTTCAGTATGGATACTATGGATACTATGAATTTCCATAGACAAATTCTGAAGTATCCATATCCATATCCAAATTCTGAAATTTCAGTATGGATACTATGGATACTATGAATTCTGGAATGCTGAGATGTCTGAAATTTGTCTATGGATACTTTCAGAATTTACTCTATCTTGACATAATTTACTTCCAGAATTCTGGAATTTGTCTGAAAGTAGTATCAATAGAATTTGCTGAGATGTCTGAAAGTAGTATCCATAGAAATTTACTTCCAGAATATTAGCCATGTCTACTTCCAGAATTATGTAAATTCTATTGAACATCCAACATAATAATAATAAAATTTCTAATGCTAATGTCTAATGTCTGAGTAATTTGACATGGAAATAATAATTTAAAGATAGAGTAAATCAAAATTGGATAATAATTTAAACTTGTGCACAGATATAATTATTATTTCCATGTCTAATTTATTATTTCCAATGTTGGCTGATGCTGATGAACCATTGCTCCATACAGACATGCATGTCTATGATGATTTCCCTTCATAACATGTCCTACATGATGGCAAGGCAGCTAGGGTAAGCTAATGTTTGATGGCAACCGTTGTAGCCATATTGGTACATGTATATGAGCCTCAAGCAAGTGAGTCTGAGCCATTGCAAAAAAATACCCTAATGTGGCTGTGGTTATTCACATTCTGGAGGTATGAATATTTTTTGTGTTTGGAAACATATTGCTTACCTCATGAAATATGCAAATTCGTTTTTTGCACCCTACTAAAATTTTCCCAGAAAGTATTTTGTACGTACCAGGAATAACTGTTTCTTAAATCTGGAAATTCTATAGGTATGTATCTCCAAGACTTGCTGGGAAGAGTTGCTTTGTCGTTTCTTCTAATGGCACAACAGTTAGTAGACTTCGGAATGGATCTATTCTGTATCGCTTTCCATCTACCTTGCCTTATGGTGCCGGAACGAAGGACATCTCATGTCCAGCACTTGCATATTGTATTCTGGACTACATATTTCATGAGGCAATATTTAATCTTGATGACAAGTTGTCATTATGTACTTGAGGTTGAGCATTTGCACCAATCAATTTAATCTATTTTATGCTAATATTTACTTTTTAGGTGGTGACTTGCAGCCTGATCAAACATACTACGTTATTGACATAGTTTGTTGGCACGGGTACTCATTGTATGATTGCAGTGCAGATTTCAGATTCTTTTGGTTAAACTCAAAGCTTGGGGAAACTGGAGCATGTAATCCTCCATCTACATACCATTAGTACAGATTCACTGTTGTTCCAGTTTATGACTGCAGTGAGATGGGTCTACAAACAACATATGCAGGTGACATGCATTATGCTAAAGATGGTCTATTTTTTACAACAAGTATGATCCTATTACCTCTTAATATCTGGAGATTATATAACCCTCCGGTATCTTGATCTACGCTCCTGCTAGCGGGTTTGGTTACGGGTTTGAGTTTTATAACCCTCCGGGTTTTAGTTGAATTATTGTTTGATCGGTCAAAAAATTGAATGAACTATCATTATCTTCCATAGGATCTGTTTATTATTTCTTCATTTTGCAACTTATATTGGGATTCATAAGTTGGCTACACATGTTTGTTAGTTGAGTGGAAACTTTTAACTATTTTGCTATGTATCTGGTGAATACTAGGTAATTTGAATCCTTGAATTATTTCTGATATTGCAATTTTTCACCAAAATCAACTAGAATTCTTGATTACTGGTCACAAAGGTTCCTAATGCATTTCAATTTCTTGGTTGATACTGTGTCATTGCCACATGAATATCTACTTAATTTTCTTTTCAGCTTTTCTTCGTGTATGTGAACTTCAATGTCCCGCTAAAAAGTGTGCGAATTATGCGATAACTGATGATAACAATGCATCTTTTGACGATGCGAGCACAAAGAGTTAGTACATGTATGAACATATTCGAGATATAAGCGAAATTTGGAATGAATATTTTCCTGTTATTTACAAAAACGATATTTCTCACATATATTTGGCAGTTCTGTGTTTCATATAACCGAATGTTGACTATGAAACATTCAAAAATAAGATCACAACACTTATATAAGCTATAGCTTAATGTTGCGAAACAATGATGGTTGAGAATAGTTATTTTTTAACTGACTCAATTGCTGTAATTTGTTGATTGTATTGATTCAGCATGTTCCGTAACTTGAAGTAATCAACTATATATTTATGCATTAATGAATATTGTATCCAAGTGCGAAGTGCAAACTATTTGTTATTGCGTTCTGTAACTGACTCAATTGATGTAGTTTGTTACATCAGATCCGTTATAAAGTATCATAATTTTTCCATTATGAAAGCAGCTTAATGCAATGATGGAGCAATTGAATATGTAGGGGCATGAGGCATCATTATCTGGATGCTAAATAGGTTAAGTGTTAAGAGTTACTTTCTGATTCCTAGCTAACTATTGTAAATGGGTGCTTATTACTACTTTTAATTGATTAAACTATTTAATGTGTTATTTTTGTTTTAGATTGCATAAATATGTTGTGGATTTTTGCTTATATGGACATTATAAAATATAGTATTTTAAGGTACATCATATTGGGAGTTTTGAGTGTACACCTTAGATAAGTTATAGTTGAGGTGAGAAGATGAAAATGGTGATGAGTGATCCTGGAATTCATTAAGCATGCCCATATTCACTTCATAATGTGCATGCCAACTAAGGCTCTATTACAAATTAGTAGGCTGCAATTACTAAAACATCCGCAATATCCTAACATGCATATGCGCCATTGGAAGCTTTTCTATCAAATGCTCATGGTTGAAGCTCAGCTTGCACAACCAATACATTATACATTGAAGGGGTCAAGCAGTATCCACATGTCTTGCAAGTTGATTCTGGGGTCATCTAATGACATTGAACCCCCCCAAACAAAAACAAAAACAACCACACCCCCAATCGACACACAAACAACAAAATTAAAAAAGCATATTGAGGATGCTTTCAATTGCCAACACTATTAAACTGGTCTGGATAACTATTGTTAAGAGATATCATGAACTCTGAAATGTGCATTGTGTAAATGAGATCATTTCAATTACAGATTAATAATCCAAAATTGAATGACATATGCACGAGCCTCTTAATTTTTATTCGCCACCAAAATAAAATTAAAGCATGGTATTTTGGAATGAATTGTTTGAATTATTTGAATAATTCCTATCTTTACTTTTAATGTGTGGATATTAAATATGAACTTTTTGGGTTTCTCTCTTTTGTATATTTTGGAATGTATTAAGCTCAATTAAAAGAAGACATTTAGAAAATTTGGTGTTAATATAAATTTATCAGAGATTGCTTAAGAGGAGACATTTAGAACATTTGATGTTAACAAATGTGGGATGTTTTTGAATGTGTTTGGTGACTATGACAAAGAGGTGGTAGAAAGGTGGTTAGGATTTAATTTTAAGGAGTCAATGGTTATGAGGGATCTAAATTTTCAATTGAGTTTAAATCTTGATGGAACTAAATTTGGAGGGATCTAAAAAATTTTGTGAGAAATAAAGAACTACATTTTGGGGGACTTAAATTTTTTGGGAGAACAAAATAACAATTATTATGGTTTACTTATTGTTATTCGTTTTAATTTAGGGGATCTAATATTTTGAGGGGGAATACTTTAAATGAACCGTGCCCTTTGGGCACGAGTATATACTAGTCTTCCAATAACGTAGAAAATATTTCCGAGCTCAGAAAAATTTGTAAATATATCCGATAGAACCGGGAAATCGTCATCTACAACTGAAAAGTAAGAGAAGACAAAATTAGGATTTAAAAATCATATCATTTAATATAAAGAACCATATCTTACAGAAAATGTAAAAAATAGCGCCAAGCCCAGAAAAATCCGCAATAAAGTCTGTTGGAACTTGGAGATTGTCATCTTCAACTAAAAAAGGAAATACAGTATAAGACCAAAAATCATATCATTCAATAAAAAGATTCATATCTTCCAGAAAATGTAGAAAATAGTTCAGAGCTCTGAGAAGTGAGCAAAATGTTCGTTGGAACCAAGAGATCCGCACATTCAACTGAAAACTAAAAGAAGATAAAATTAGTCCATAAAAATCATATCATTTAATCTAACAATCCATATCTTACAGAAAATGTAGAAAATAGCACCGAGCTAAGAAAAATGTGCAAAGAAGCCCATTGGAATCGGGACATCACCTTTTTCAACCGAAAAAAGAAGAGATGACAAAATTTGGCCAAAAAATCATTTCATTTAATAAAAAATACATATCTTTCAAAAAATGTAGAAAATAGACTCGAGCTCAGAAAATCCGCAAAAATGTCCGTTGGAACCGGGGGATCTCCATCCTCAGATGAAAAATAAATGATGACAAAATTAGGCTATAAAAATCATATCATTTATAAAGATCTGTATCCTACAGAAAATGTAGAAAATAGCATATTGCACAAAAAATCCGTAAAAATGTCTGTTGGAACCAAGAGATCGCCATCTTCAACGAAAAAAATAAGAGAAGACAAAATAGGCCAAAAACAATATCATTTAATAGAATGATACATATCTTCCAGAAAATGAAGAAAATTGCCCCAAGCTCATAAAAATTCGCAATAATTTCCGTTTGAACGGGGAGACACCATCTTCAACTGAAAACTAAGAGAAGATAAACTTAGATGATAATAAACATATAATTTCATAAAATGATTTATATCTTCAATACAATTTAAAAAATTACACCGATCTTAGAAAAATCCGAAAAAATATCCGTTGGAACCGAGAGATCGCCATCTTGAACAAAAAAAAAGAGAAGACAAAATTAGAACCTAAAAATCATATCATTTAATATATAGACCCATATCTTCCATAAAAATTAGAAAATAACACCAAGCTCTAAATCCACAAAAATGTCCGTTGGAACTGGGAGATTGCCAAGTTCAATTGTAAAAATAAGAGAAGACAAAATTATGATATGAAAATCATATCATTTAATATAAAGATTCATATCTTACAGAAAATGTAGAAAATAGCCCAGAGTTCATAAAACGATCCATATCTTTTAGAAAATGCAGAAAATAGCCAACATCTTAGAAAAATTGGCAAAATCTCAGTTGGAACAGTGAGATCGCCATTTTCAACTAAAAAAATAAGAGAAGACAAAATTATTCCAAGGTTGATATCATTTAATAAAAAGATTCATGGCATCCATAAAATGCAGAAAATAGCCTTGAGCTCAGAAAAATCGGCAAAATGTCACAGTTGGAACTAGGATATCGGAATTTTCAACGTAAAAAAAGAGAAAACAAAATTAGGCCAAAAAATCATATCATTTAATAAAACTATTCGTATCTTCCAAGTAATGTAGAAAAACGGTTAGAGCTCAAAAAATCCACAAAAATGTCTGATGGAACATGGATTTTGTCATCTTCAACTGAAAAATAAGATAAGCGAAACTTAGGTTTATTATATCATTTAATAAAAAGCTCCATATCGTCCAGAAAATGTAGAAAATAGTCTCGAGCTCAGAAAAATATGCAAAAATGTCTGTTGGAACGAGGGGATCGCCATCTTCACTAGAAAAATAGGATAAGACAAAATTAGGGTATCATATCTTTTAATATAAAGATACATGTCTTCCAGAAAATGTAGAAAATAGCACCAAACTTAGAAAAATCTGCAAAAATATCCATTGGAACCGAGAGATTGCACTCTTCAACTTAAAAACAAGAGAAGACAAAATTAGGCCAAAAATCATATCATTTAATAAAAAGATTCATATTTTCCATAAAATTTAGAAAATAGTTCTTAGCTCAAAAATTCTGCAAAACTGTCCATTAGAACCGAGAGATCGTCGTATTCAACTGAAAAATAAGAGAAGATAAAATTAGGATATAAAACATATCATTTAATATAACAACCCATACCTTACAGAAAATGTAGAAAATAGCCCCGAGCTTCGAAAAAATCCATAAAAAAGTCCATTGGAACTGGGAGATCACCTTCTTCAACCGAAAAAAGAAGAGAAGACAAAATTGGGCCAAAAAATCATTTCATTTAATAAAAAATACTTATCTTTCAGAAAATATTGAAAATAGACGCGAGTGCAGAAAAAATCCGCAATAATGTCCTTTGGAACCGGTAGATGGCCATCCTCAAATTAAAAATAAGTGATGACAAAATTAGGCTATAAAAATCATATCATTTAAAAAAATCCATATCTTACAGAAAATGAAGAAAATATCAAGTAGCTCAAAAAATCATCAAAAATATCCGTTGGAACCAAGAGATTGCCATCTTCAACGAAAAAAATAAGAGAAGACAAAATTAGGCCAAAAATCGTATCATTTAATAGAACGATCCATATCTTCCAGAAAATGCAGAAAATAACCCCGAGCTCATAAAAATTTGCAAAAATTTCCGTTTGAATTGGGAGACTCCGTCTTCAATTAAAAATAAGAGAAGATAAACTGAGACGATAAAAAATATCATTTATTAAAAAGATTCAAATCTTCCATAAAATTTATAAAAAGCACCGAGCTCAGAAAAATTCGAAAAATGTCCGTTGGAACCGAGAGATCACAATCTTCAATAGAAAAAAATAAGAGAAGACAAAATTAGAACCTAAAAATCATATCCTTTAATAGATAGACACATATCTTCCATAAAATGTAAAAAATAGCACCAAGCTCAAAAAAATCCGCAAAAAATGTCCGTTGGAACCGGGAGATCGCCATGTTCAACTAAAAAAATAAGAGAAGACAAACTTATGCTATAAAAATCATATCATTTAATATAAAGATCCTTATCTTACAGAAATGTAGAAAATAGCTCGGAGATCATAAAAATCCACAAAAATGTCCGTTGGAACTGCGAGATCGCTATCTTCAACGAAAAAAATAAAAGAAGACAAAATTAAACCAAAAAGTTATATCATTTAATAAAATGATCCATATCTTCCAGAAAATGGAGAAAATAGCCCCGATTTCATAAAAATCGACAAAATGTCAATTGGAAAAGTGAGATCGCCATATTTAACTTAAAAATAAGAGAAGACAAAATTATGCCACAGATGATATCATTTAATAAAAAATTCATATTTTCCTTAAAATGAAGAAAATATCCTCCAGCTCAGAAAAATCGGTAAAATCTCAGTTGGAACCGGGATATCGGAATTTTCAACTTAAAAATAAGAGAAAACAAAATTAGGCCAAAAAATCATATCATTTATTAAAACTATTCATATCTTCCCAATAATGTAGAAAATAGGCTGTAGCTCAGAAAAATCCGTAAATACACCCAATGGAACCTGGAGATCGTCATCTTCAACTGAAAAATAAGATAAGCAAACCTTTGGTTATAAAAATCATATCATTTAATAAAAAGCTCCATATCATCCAGCAAATGTAGAAAATCTGCAAAAATCTCTGTTGGAACGAGGAGATCGCCATCTTCAATTGAAAAAAATAAGAGACGAAAAAATAATGGTAAGAAAATCATATCAATTAATATAAAGAAACATGTCTTCCAAAAAATGTAGAAAATAGTACCGAACTCAAAAAAACAGCAAAAATATCCGTTGGAACCAGGAGATCGCACTTTTCAACTTAAAAACAAGATAACACAAAATTAGACAAAAAATCATATTATTTAATAAAACAAATCATATCTTTCAGAATATTTAGAAAATAGCCCGGAGCTCAGAAAATCCGCAAAAATGTCTGTTAGAACATGGAAATTTTCATATTCAACTGAAAAATAGGAGAAGATAAAATTAGGCTATAAAAAGCTTATCATTTAATATAACGATCCATTTCTTAAACAATATGTAGAAAATAGCTCGGAGCTCATAAAAATCTGCAAAAATATCCGTTGGAACCGGGAGATCGATATCTTTAACGAAAAAATAAAAGAAGAAAAAATTATACCAAAAATGTATATCATTTAATAAAACGATCCATATCTTCCTGAAAATGCAGAAAATAGCCACGATCTTAGAAAAATCGGCAAAATGTCAGTTGGAACAGTGAGATCGCCATCTTGAACTTAAAAATATGAGAAGACAAAATTAGGCCAAAGATGATATCATTTAATAAAAAGATTCATATTTTCCAGAAAATGCAGAAAATAGCCCCGAGCTTAGAAAATCGGCAAAATCTCAGTTGGAACAGTGATATCGGAATTTTCAACTTAAAAATAAGAGCAGGAATATAAGGACAAACGGAGCATAAACATTGTTTCAATGCAGAGATGAGGTTTTTTTCTCTTTCCCACAAAATTTGATTTGAATTGGAATTACCGAATGTTTGCCCAAAATAGCAGGTTTGAAGCATTTTTCGGGTTTTCGCTGCCCTAGCTCACTCTAATGGATGAAGGATGTCATTTTAAGGCCTCAAACGATCGAAATATTTGTTCCTGAGCTTTAGATAGTGCGTCACTATTTTTTACTGAAAAACTACACTAATTTACTCTTGCATTCAAAAAAGAAGTAATTGCACCCGTCTTTGATTTCTAGGACTCGCACGGATTTCGTGGAAGTTTTGTAGGAATATAAGGACCGATGGAGAGAAAATATTGTTTCAATTCAGATAAGAGGTCGTTTCCTCTAGTCCCATGAAATTTCCACTTAATGTTTGCCCAAAAGAGCAAGTTTGCAACCCTTTTCGGTTTCTGGCTGCCCTAGCTCACTCTAATGGATAAAGGAGGGTTGTAGGCTGCAAACGATTAAAATATTTGTTACTGAGCTTTGGATAGTGCATCACCATCATTTTCTATAAGAAAACTACAAGAATTTACTCTTGCATTCAATACACAAGCAATTGCACATGTCTCTGATTTGTGGGACTCACACGGATTTCGTGGGAGTTTTTGAGGAATATAAGGACAAATGGAGAGTAAAATTTGTTTCAATGCGGAGTGGAGGTTGTTTCCTCTATTCCAAAGAAATTTCATTTGGAATTATCGAACTTTTGCCCAAAATAATAGGTTTGAAGCATTTTTCGGTTTTTGCCTGCCCCAGCTCACTCTAATGGATGAAGGAGGGCATTCTAGGCCTCAAACGATCGAAATATTCGTTTATGAGCTTCAGATAGTGCGTCATCTTCATTTTCTAGAGAAAACCTACAAGAACTAACTCTTGCAATCAAAACACTAGCAATTGCACCCGTCTCTAATTTCTGAGACTCACACAAATTCGTAGGAGTTTTGGATGAATATAAGGACAAATGGAGAGTAAACATTGTTTCAATTCAGAGAGGAGATTGTTTCCTCTATTGCCACGAAATTTCAATTGGAATTACCCAACATTTTTCGAAAAGAGCAGGTTTAAAGCATTATTGGTTTCTGGCTGTCCTAGCTCACTCTAATGGATGAAGGAAGGCATTCTAGCCTCACACGATCCAAATATTCGTTCCTGAGCTTCGGATCATGCGTCACCATCATTCTCTAAAGAAAAACTACAAGAATTTACTCTTACATTCAAAACACCATCTCTAATTTCTGGGACTTTTACAGATTTCATGAGTAGTTTGGAGTAATATAAGGACAAATGGAGGGTAAACGTTGTTTCAATGCAGAGTGGTGGTTATTTCCTCTATTCCCAAGAAATTTCAATTGGAATTACCGAATGTTTGCCCAAAATAGCATGTTTGAAGCATTTTTTGGTTTCTGGCTGCCCTAACTCACTCTAATGGATGAAGGAGGGCATTCTAGGCCTTAAACAATCGAAATTTTTGTTCCTGAGCTTCGGATAGTGCGTCTCCATCTTTTTCTAAAGAATATAAGGACAAATGGAGTGTAAAAGTTGTTTCAATGTGATGAGAAGGTTGTTTCTTATATTCCCACAAATTTTGAATTGGAATTAACGAACATTTGCCTAAAATAGCAGGTTTGAAGCATTTTTCGGTGTCTAGCTGCCCTAGCTCACTCTAATGGATGAAGGATGTCATTCTAGGCCTCAAACGATCGAAATCTTTGTTCCTGAGCTTCAGATAGTGTGCCACCTTTGTTTTCTACTGAAAAACTACAATATTTTACTCTTACATTCCAAAAACAAGCAATTGCACTCGTCTCTGATTTTTGAGACTCGACAGATTTCGTGGGATTTTTGGAGGAATATAAGGAAAAATGGAGTGTAAACATCATTTCAAGGCGGAGAGGAGGTTGTTTCCTCTATTCCCACAAAATTTGAATTGAAATTACTGAACGTTTGCCCAAAATAGTTGGTTTGAAGCATTTTTCAATTTCTAGCTACCCTAGCTCACTCTAATGGATGAAGCATGTCATTCTTGGCCTCAAATGATCAAAATCTTCGTTCCTGAGCTTCGGATAGTGTGCCACCTTTGTTTTCTACTGAAAAACTACAAGAATTTACTCTTGCATTCAAAAACAAGAAATTGCACATGTCTCTGATTTTTGAGACTCGCACGAATTTTGTGGGAGTATTACAAGAATGTAAGGACAAATGGAGAGTAAACGTTGTTCCTATGTAGAGAGGATGTTGTTTCCTCTATTGCGATGAAATTTCAATAGGAATTACCCTATGGTTGCCTTAAATAGCTAGGTTGAAGCTTTTTTTAGTTTTTGACTGCCCTTGCTCACTCTAATGGATGGAGGAGGGCATTTTAGGCCTCAAACAATCGAAATCTTCATTCCTAATCTTTAGATAGTTTGTCACCATCGTTTTCTACAGAAAAATACAAGAATTTACTCTTGCATTCACAAAAACAAGCAAGTGCACACGTATCTGATTTCTGGGGCTCGCACGGATTTTGTGGGAGTTTAGGAGGAATATAAGAATTAATGGTGAGTAAACGTTGTTCCTATTTGGAGAGGATGTTGATTCCTCTATTCGCATGAAATTTCAATTTTGAATTACCAAACGGTTGCCCAAAATAGCAGGTTTGAAGCACATTTAAATTTCTGGCTGCCCTAGCTCACTCTAATGGATGAAGGAGGGCATTCCAGGCCTAAAACGATCAAAATCTTTGTTTCTGAGCTTCGGATAGTGTGTCTCCAACGTTTTCTGTAGGAAAACTACAAGAATTTACTCTTACATTCAAAACGCAAGCAATTGCACACGTTTCTGATTTCTCGGACTCGCACGGATTTTGTAGGTGTTTTGGAGGAATATAAGGAAAAATAAAGAGTAACCGTTGTTTCAATGCGGATATGAGTTTATTTCCTCTATTCCACGAAATTTCAATTGGATTACCGAAAATTTGCCCAAAATTACAGGTTTGAAGCATTTTTTCGTTTTTAGATGCCCTAGCTCACTCTAATGGATGAAGGATGGCATTGTGGCCTCAAACGAATGAAATCATCATTATTGAACTTCGTTTAGTGCGTCACCATCATTTATGCTGCAAAACTACAAGAATTTACTCTTGCATTTAAAAAAACAAGCAATTGCACATGTCTCTGATTTCTGGGACTCTCACAGATTTTGTGGGAGTTTTGGAGGAATATATGAACAAATGGAGAGTAAACGTTGTTTCAATGTGGAGAGGAGGTTATTTCCTCTATTCCCACGAAATTTCAGTTGGAATTAACGAACGTTTACCCAAAATAGCAAGTTTGAAGAATTTTTCGGTTTTTGACTGTCCTTGCTCACTCTGAAGGAGGAATGATGTCATTCTAGATCGAAATCTTCGTTACTGAGCTTCGGATAGTATGTCACCATCAATTTGTACAGAAAACTACAAGAATTTACTCTTGCATTACACAAGCAATTGCACACGTCTCTGATTTCTGGGACTTGCAAGGATTTCGTTTGTGTTTTGGAGTAATATAAGGACAAATGGAGAGTAAACGTTGTTTCAATGCAGAGTGGAGGTTATTTCCTCTATTTCTACGAAATTTCAATTGGAATTACCATACCCAAAATAGCATGTTTGAAGCATTTTTCGGTTCCTGACTGTCCTAGCTCACTCTAATGGACGAAGGAGTGCATTCTTGGTCTCAAACAACCGAAATCTTGAGTGCATTCTTGGTCTCAAACAATCCGAAATCTTCGTTCTGGAACTTCAGATAGTGCGTCACCATCGATTTCTATGGGAGAAAAGAACAAGAATTTATTCTTGCATTCAAAACACAAGCAATTGCACACCCGTCTCTGATTTTTGGGACTCACACGGATTTCGTAGGAGTTTTGGAGGATTATAAGGACAAATTGAAGGTAAAAGTTGTTTCAAAGTGGAGAGAGGAGGTTGATTCCTCTATTCTCACGAAATTTCAATTGTAATTACACAATGTTTACCCAAAAGAACAAGTTTGAAGCGTTTTTCGGTTTATGGCTGCCTTAGTCTCACTCTAATGGATGAAGGAGTGCATTGTAGGCTTCAAACGATCGAAATACTCGTTCCTAATCATTGTAATAGTGCATCACCATCATTTTCTACAGAAAAAGTACAAGAATTTACTTTTGCTTTCAAAAAAAAGCAATTGCACCCGTCTTTGATTTCTGTGACTCATACAAATTTTGTGGGAGTTTTGGAGGAATATAAGGTTCAAATGGAGAGTAAATGTTATTTCAATGCAGAGAGGAGGTTGTTTCTTCTTTTCCCATGAAATTTCAATTGTAATTACACAACGTTTACCCAAAAGAACAGGTTTTGAAGCATTTTTCGGTTTCTTGCTGCCCTAGCTCACTCTAATGGATGAAGACGGTCATTCTAGGCCTCAAACGATGGAAATATTCCTTACTAAGCTTCAGATAGTGTGTCACCATCATTTATACAACGAAACTACAAGAATTTTCTCTGGCACTCAAAACACAATCAATGGCACCCATCTCTGATTTCTGGGACTCGTACGAATTTCTAGGGAGTTTTGGAGGAATACAGGGACAAATGGAGCGTAAACATTGTTTCAATGCAGCAAGGAGGTTGTTTCCTCTATTCCCACAAAATTTGAATTTGAATTATCGAACGTTTTCCCCAAAATAGCCGGTTTTGAAGCATTTTTTCAGTTTCTAGCTGCCCTAGCTCACTCTAATGGATGAAAGATGTGTATCTAGGCCTCAAACGATCGAAATCTTCATTCCTGAGCTTCGGATAGTACGTCACCATTATTTAATGAAAAACTACAATAATTTACTCTTGCTTCAAAAAACAAGCAATTGCACCCATCTCTGATTTTTGGGATTTGCACGGATTTCGTAGGATTTTGGAGGAATATAAGGACAAATGAAGAGTAAATATTGTTTCAGTGCAGAGAGGATGGGGTTTCCTCTATTCCCACAAAATTTCAATTGGAATTATACAACGTTTGCCCAAAAAGAGTAGGTTTGAAACCTTTTTCGGTTTCTGGCTGCCCTAGCTCACTCTAATGGATGAAGATGGTCATTCCAAAAAATTAGAAAATAGCCATATGATGCAGGAGTAAGCATAACTCATCTGATGATGTTAGCAAGTGGCATTAAAGAAATTTCGATCTCCAACTTTAGCTCTCAATTTCAGGTTGGCCCTCAAGCTGTTTTGGGCCAAGTTTTGCTTGATTGGCTTTCTTAATGAGTCAACTATGATGGAAAGTGATTATTTTGGCATCTAAACTCAAATGAAGATTCAGATTTAGTCTGAGATTATTTATTGGATCGGAGGATTTAGTCACACATCTCGTCGTGGTATAAGTGTGTGTTTTATGCTAGCGAAAGCAGTTTATGCTATTTGGAGGGAGCGTAATTCTCGCTTGTCTGATGAGCCACCTCGATGCATGTCCCAGCTGGTTGAGTATATCAAATTCTCAGTATGTACTCGTATTGATTCCTTAGAAGGGGTGGCTGCTTTCATGGAGAATAAAGGGCTCCAATGCTCCTGGGGATTTTCTGATAGTGTTTTTGATTAGTTTTGGGTTTTTCAGTTGTGTTTTACTGTATAAGGCACTGATAATATTTGTACCAGCTGTCTAGCTTTCTATTATTGTTAGGGGTATGTCCCTAACTTTATTTTCAAGGGTATGCTCGTTTGCTTGTTTATATTGGTTTTTTGGTTATAATACTTACCTTATCCAAAAAAGATTCAGATTTCAAATTAAGGGGGAGCTGAAGAGTTTGGATGAATTTTGAAGACTTTGGCATTGGAAATCCACTCTAGCATTTACTTTTTTAGCATTCAATGTTTAAAAAGTTGTAGCCTAGTAAGTTGTAGCCTAGGAAATTGTAGCCTAGTAAGTTATAGCCTAGTAAAGTGTTGCATAGTAAGTTGTGTAATCAGCCTAGGAAGTTGTAGCCTAGTAAAGTGTTGCCTAGTAAGTTATGTAATCAGCCTTGGAAGTTGTTGGCTATTAAATGCTGGTGTATGTCATTTTCAATGGTGTATGTCTTCTTTAAAAGAGAGTCTTTGTAACTTAGAAGGGCAGTTTTGTTGAATGAAAATTCTGAAATTGCAAGTTCTTTCAAAACTTGTTGTTAATCTTGTTTTCTTTATCTAACTGTGGGAAGTTTAGTGGTGAGACAAGTGAGTTCTTTATCAATTGGGAGATGGCCTAGCCTTTAGTCTCAATTGTGGTGAACTCCATTTCCCGATCTTGAGTGGTTGCATAGCCTTTATCTCAGATCTCTATCCTCTGTTCTATTCTTCAATTCTGAACTCCATACATTCCATTACCCGTCACACATCAATTTGGTATCAGAGCTTAAAATCAGGTGATCATCCCTTTTGCTGTTATCTTTTCTTCTCCATTCAGCCTAATCACCATCTATTCTATCCTAAACACTTTCATAAGCCTAAATTTACCCTTTTCAAGCCTAAGTATGGATGAAATTACAAGAAATATGACTCTTAAGCAAGCTCAAAATCTACGATGTGATAGAGAGCTTACTAAATTAAGAGGCCAGATTGCAAAAATACACCAAGCCATTCCTCAACTAGGCCTAAGAATGAATCACGGAAGGAGGAACTCAAGGAGCACTCATGGCACCTCTTCCTTATCTAATTCAGACTCTAATGATGCAGGATCTTCATCTGAAGATTCAATTCATCAAGTTTATCATAGAAGGCATCCCAAAGATGATTTCAAAGATGTAAAGATAGATCCACCAGATTTTGATGGAAGTTTGAATCCTGATGTATATTTGGAGTGGGTTCGTTCTATTGAGCGAATTTTTGAAGCCAAAGGTTATAATAATGAGAAATGCTTCAAGATTGCATGCATCAAGCTCAAAAGGTATGCATCGATCTGGTTTAAGAACCTGAAATTAGAGAGGTGTCGAGAAGGCAAAAGAAAGCTTAAGTCTTGAATCAAACTAAAAAGACTCTTGGATAAAAGATTTATTCCTGCAAGTTACAAGCAAGATTTGTATCTCAAAGTTGCTTCTCTAAAGCAAGAAAGTCTAAGTGTTGAAGAATATAGTAGAGAATTTGAGCCGCTCCTTATGAAGAGTGGAATTCAAGAAGAATCTGAACAAAAAATTATCCGATTTCTTGGTGGGTTGAATCCAAATATTTCTGAGAGGGTTGATCTACATCCCTTTTGGACCTTTGAGGATGTGTGCAAGTTGGCCATGAAGGTGGAGAAATATGCTAAGTTGAAGAAGACAGCAAGCAAGCCTCTAAATTTTTTTAAGAGTGATTTCTCTAAAAATGACTCTTCTTCTTCGAGAGCTGATAAGAATAAGGAGAATGTCAAGGAAACTCCTAAAGAAGTTCAGAAAAAGTTTGATGGGAAGAATGCTTTAAGTGTCATAGTTTTGGTCACTTCCAGACTGATTGTCCAAATAGAAGAATTATGACACTTAAGGAGATTGAAGAGATTGAGGAAGAAGTTGAAAAGGAAGTGATTTGTGATACCGAAGGAAATTCTAATCCTGAAGACGAGATGGTGTTTGAAGCTGATCAAGGTGAACTTCGCATGTTCAGAACGGTTCTCCATGCAAAGGAAGCACCACAAGAACAAGGCTAAAGAGAGCAAATATTTACACTAGGTGCGCCATCAAGGGCAAAGTATGCAGTCTCATTATAGAAAGTGGTAGCTGTGCAAATGTTGCTTCTACAACACTCATTGAGAAACTTCAATTGCCTACTACACCACACCCCCATCCATACAAACTTCAATGGCTTAGCAAGAACAGTGATGTCAAGGTAACCAAACAAGTTCTTGTTGCTCTTTCCATTGGAAATGTTTATCATGATCATATTTTGTGTGATGTAATTCCTATGGATGCTAGCCATATTCTCTTAGGAAGAACTTGGCAGTTTGATAAACATGTTATTCATGATGGACACAAAAACACTTATTCTCTTATTGTTGATCAAAAGAAAATCACACTTGCTCCTTTATCACCTAGTCAGATTTATGTAAATTTACATGGGGTGGGAACCACATGTGAGAAAGCCCTACATATGCCAGGCACAAGTTGATCATTACTTACTCAACTGCAACACTATTTATGCTTTACTTGTAGTTGAGGATTCAAAAGGAAGAAATAAAGAACCATTGCATCCTTTGGTGCAACCATTGATTGAGCAATTTCAAGATGTATTCCTGGATGATCTACCACCTGGTTTGCCTCCAATAAGAGGGATTGAGCATCAAATTGATCTCATACCTGGTGCTCCTTTGCCAAACGAAGCTGCCTATCGGTGTAATCCAGAAGAAACCAAAGAGCTACAAAGGCAGGTGGAATAAGTGGTGGCTAGATGATATGTTCGAGAAAGTATGAGCCCATGTTCTGTTCTAGCTTTGTTTGTTCCAAAGAAGGATGGTACTATGTGCATGTGTGTTGATAGTATGGCCATAAATAACATCACCATTAAGAGAGAGAGAGAGAGAGAGAGAGAGAGAGAGAGAGAGAGAGAGAGAGTGTGTGTGTGTGTGTGTGTGTGTGTGTGGGATTAATGGAGGAAAGGTGCCACATGATCCAATGGATCAGGTGTGCTAAATTGGCATCACCTCATTGGTCCACGCCATCTAGTTCACATGGGTTCTTTTGGAGAAAGTATGGGGGTTTATTTTCAAAAAACACCCCTTTTTCAGAAAACCCCCTAGTACTGAACACCCCGTACCCATCGCAGGTTGCTGCATCTTCCCTCTCTCGTCTTCATCGGTGGAAGCGAATGAAACTCTCTCAAATTTGTAGGCTGCTGCATCTTCCCTCTCTCATCTTCATTATTGGAAGCGAATTAATTTCTCTCAAATTAGTGGAGCTCCTCCACCGATAGTTTGACGCGATCAAGATCAAATCCGTCGAGCTCCTCCACCGATCAATTTCTCTGAACCACCGCCCTTCGATCTCAGCCCCCCCCCCCCCCGACCCACTCTCCATCGATCAAAACAACCCCTGTCGCCAACCCACTCTAAAATGATCTGAACCCCCTGCCTTGCCCTTCTCTCCATCTCTCTGTACACACAACCTTCCGGATGCCCACGATCAGAACAACACACTCTCCATTTCCAGTTTGTAAAACCCAGGCTGATTTTTGATTTTACCAGCGATCTCTTGCTCTGCCATCCAGCGACGAAGGATATTGGCAAATCTGAATGCCACAAGCAAGAGCGAGAAGTTTCCACCACCACACCAATACGAAGCGATTGGTGTCACGACAACATCATTTACCAATCCTGGCGTATCTTTCGTTTCATCTCTCTTCGAATCGAAGGTGGATACTAGCCGTGCATTAGCAAATCTAGTGTAGAACTGTGCCAACATTACTGCCTAAGGGAAGAGGAGAACAAGCAAAGAAGAGCATCAAGCAACTGTGTCTGAGAACTTCTCAAGGCTACTCAAGCCATCTTCTGTATTGATGGATCTGAGGAAAAACCCTAGAATCAATAGGAAGACCAATGTGACGGAATTGGAGGTTTTTGGTGATGGGATGTAGCTGGCATGTAGCTGGTCTGTATTACTTTTTACCATAGGGTTTCGATATAGGTTTTGTTCCAGGTTGTAAGATATACAGATTGGCAAATAGAATGTTACAGTTCTGTGTAACAAGACACTCGGGTAATTGAGAATTCCAACTTGAGCTAATCAGCATAGAAAATTGAAGTCACAAGTAGTAAAAAATAACAGGAAACAGAATTCCAGGAAAATCTGGAACAATGTAGCCATAAACCCAATTGATATTTCAAATACAATACTTAAGATTCGACTCCTTCAACGCACATGAAGCTAAACACAAATTTTTGCAAAATGAATCATTGCACATGCAAGACTTACCATTGTACATGCAATAACACATTATTGCACATTATGTTCCAATTGTGAAAATTGGCATTACATGCAAATTAAAATATCATTGCATAAATCCAACTACGAGCACCCATACACATCTTGTTCTCTGAAATTCAGTATTGAAATTCTTAACAAAACCCCACAATCCTGCATATTTTTCAAGCACAAACATCAATAAACAGCCTTCAGAGCCATTGAAGCATTAAACACACATTTTCAGAATCCATAGAGGGTGGAGTAGAATAAGAAGAAACAACACACTATACACTGGAAAAGAAAAAGGACCCATATTTGCATACAGGTGAAATCACATGCCATGAATGAGCTTATATAGATAACCACGCAAAAAATATCATACATCAAAATCCTGCTACAGGCCAGTTAACCCTCAATTTAACAAGAATCCTAACATTCAGAAATGTTGACATACAATAAAATTTCATACAGAATCTATGTGATCTATTATGTATGCTCCAATTAGCCTATATGCTCCAGTATGTATGCTCCAATTAGCTTCTATGCTTCAGTTTGTTTGCTCCATCAAGCTTGTACTCTCCAGTTTAGTTTGTATGATCCATCAAGCTTATATGCTCCAGTTTGTATGCTCCATCAAGTTTGTATGCTCCAGTTCAGTTTGTATGCTCCATCAAGATTGTAAGCTCCAATTTGTATGCTCCAGTTAGCTTGCATGCTCCAGTTTGTATGCTCCAGTTAGCTTGTATGCTCCACTTTGTATGCTCCAGTTTGTATCATGACATACAATAAAGTTCGGGAACAAAATCAAGCTTCAATTTCTCTGTAAAGAACAGAATCAAGTCTCAATTGCTCTGTAAAGAACAAAATCAAGCCAAGTTGGAAGTTAGCTTTGTAATGAACAGAATCAAGTCTCAATTGCTTTGTAAAGAACAAAATCAAGCCAAGTTGGAAGTTGGCTTTGTAAAGAATAGAATCAAGCCTCAATTGCTCTGTAAAGAACAACATTAAGCCAAGTTTGCTTTGCAAACATTTTCAACTTGCCCAACTATTTACATAGTAAAGACACAGGATGTCTCCAAGCAGATAGCCCTCAAATAGAACCACAAAATGTTATTGTTAAAAACCACTGTCTAGGCTTCTCTCATAGAAGTTTTTTAAGGATACATGCATTTGTTTATAGATCTGCAATGTCAGGAATCTAAAACAAATAATTCTACAAATAATTTTACAAGGATGTAGACAGAACTTAATGGACAGTGACTGTCATTACTAAAAACTTATATGTAGTTTCCACTAATTATGTAACTCTTTTCTATAAGTATGTGTACCTGAAGGGCATGTCCAGCAATTATGAATATGTTATATGATACATCTTAACCTCAAACATGTCGAGATTTGCAAACATGTGTGGCTGCCAATAAATTAGAGCCAGATCTGGATAGCACAACATAAACAAAAGGTGATGCAATCCTTATGCATCATCTACAGTGCATGGGCTACATTAAACATGAATAATTGGTTGTAACAAGGGCAATCAATTCATACTAGATATGATATATTGCCCTAAAATTCAACAACACTGTCTGATTCATAGAGTACTCAGCAACCCTTTCCACACACACACACACACACAGAGAGAGAGAGAAATCATCAACTACTGCATATTTTTCACTTTAGTAGAATCGTAAACTGTGTTTGGATGGGTGCCTACCTTCGAGATTGTTGATTCCTTCTCTCTCAAAAAAAATCCAAAGTAAGGATTAGTTAGGGCAGAAATAAGCTTGAACCCAGCTAAGTTTAAGACATCAATGTTCACCTTATCTCAAGGCAAGTACAAGAAGTCATCGTTTTCGAGTTTATCATATCCACACCGCTCTAGAAACTCGATGCCTCCTTGTAGACTACCAACTCTATCCTGCTAAGAGTTGCAAAATATAAAGCTAGGTGCCAATAAACAGAGAAAAAAATCCCAATATTTATGAACAGTTTTCTTTGTTACCTAAAATGTTGGGTTGCTGAGTCTAATATTTCTAAATTTCTCATCATCAGTACATTTTGCAACAATGCCCACATATCTCAAGAGTGTTTCGAATGCTCCCTTAATTCTGACATCATCATCCTGCTTCATCAAAATTATAGATGCAATGAAGATTCATAATAGTAATAAAAATACTAACAATGATGACGATGACGACGATGATAGCATAGTTTGCAGAATAATTTCTATGTAGAATTTTGTTTCAGTCAAGTTGCAATTTATATGATGTTAAAATTTGCCTACAGACATACAAAAATGATAGAAATAAAAGGGGATAATCCTGACAACAAGAATTGAGTGCAAGTCACTAGTAAACAAATTTGTTATCTGCTATACAGAACTCCAGAATGGAACTCCGGCTTATCAGTTGAGCCACATCAAAATTATCTCTACTGTTGTAATAGGATTCCTCAAGGAATCTGCAAGGAGAAAGGCGCTTTCTGGGCCTGCAGAAAGCTGGATCGAGAATTCCCTGTAATGTGCATCCATATAAATGTTTAATATGGTCAAAAGAATGTGAAACAGCAATAATTCTGTCCAATGTATATCATATGCTTCTAAAAAATTCTCAAAAACAAATACATATCATCTGCCAAATATAACGTAAAATGATGCACCGGGAGCAGCAAATGATGTTGTCGTGACACCAACCACTTCGTATTAGTGTGGTGGAGGGAACTTCTCGCTCTTGCTTGTGACATTCAGATTTGCCAATATCCTTTGTCGCTGGATGGCAGAGGAAGAGATCGCTGGTAAAATAAAAAATCAGTCAGGGTTTTACAAACTGAAAATGGAGAGTGTGTTGTTCCGATAGCCGGGGCAGTTGTGTGTAAAGAGAGATGGAGAGAGGGACATGGGGGGTTCAGATCATTTTAGGGTGGGTCGATGATGGGGGTTGTTCTGATCGATGGAGAGTGGGTCGACGGGGGGCTGATCCGATCGTGGAGAGATCGAAGGGCGGTGGTTCAGAGAAATTGATCGGTGGAGGAGCTCGACGGATTTGATCTTGATCCTGTCAAACTATCGGTGGAGAAGCTCCACTAATTTGAGAGAAATTAATTTGCTTCCAACAATGAAGATGAGAGAGGGAAGATGCATCAGCCTGCGAATTTGAGAGAGTTTCATTCGCTTCCACCGATGAAGATGAGAGAGGGAAGATGCAGCGGCCTGCGATGGGTACGGGGTGTTCAGTACTAGGGGGTTTTCTGAAAAAAGGTGTGTTTTTTTGAAAATAAACCCCCAAACTTTTCCCAAAAGAACCCATGTGAACTAGATGACGTGGACCAATGGAGTGATGCCAATTCAGCGCACGTGATCCATTGGATTAGGTGGCACCTTTCCTCCATTAATCCATATATATATATATATATATATATATATATATATATATATATATATATATATATGTATGTATATATATATGTATGTATGTATGTATGTATGTATGTATAAATCCAATTCCTCGCTTGGATGATATGCTTGATGAGTTGCATGGTTCTATTGTCTTCTCAAAGATTGATCTGTGTAGTGGATATCATCAAATCAGAATGAAGGAAAGAGATGAGTGGAAGACAACATTTAAAACTAAAGGATGATTATATGAATGGAGGGCCATGCCATTTGGACTCTCTAATGCCCAAGTACTTTCATGAGGCCGATGAATGAGGTCATACGTCCTTTCATCGATAAGTTTGTCGTCATATACTTTGATGATATTCTGGTTTATTCTAAGAATCATGAAGATCATTTGAAGCACTTAACAGATGTCTTTTTTAGGCAACAAAAACTTTTCAAAAAGTTGGAAAAATGTGAATTCTTCACTCCTAATGGTGGTTTCCTTGGATATGTTTTTTTTCAAAGGATGTTATTTCTATTGATTAATCCAAAGTTGAAGCTTTGAGATCTTGGCCAGTTCCAACCAACATAACTGAAGTAATAAGTTTCCATGGCCTTGCATCATTTTATACAAGATTCATTAAAGATTTTAGCACTCTATTAGCTCCTATAACTGAATGCATGAAGAAAGGTTCTTTCGAATGGACTAAGGCTGCTCATTATGCCTTTGAATCCACTAAGAAGAAACTTTGTGAAGCTCCAATTTTGAATTTGCCCAATTTTGATGATCTATTTGAAGTGGAGTGTGATGCAAGTGGAGTAGGTATTGGGGCAGTTCTGGTGCAATAACGTCCCATTGCTTATTTTAGTGAGAAGTTGAATGGCTCTAGGGAGAATTATAGCACTTATGATAAGGAGTTCTATGCCATTATAAGAGCTCTTGATCATTGGAGTCATTATCTTCGCCCCAAGTAATTTGTTCTACATTCCAATCATCAAACACTCAAGTTTATTAATGGACAACACAAGTTGAATCAAAGGCATGCTAAATGGGTTGACTTTCTTCAATCCTTCTCATTTGTTTCAAAGCATAAATATGGAAAAACAAATGTTGTAGCTGATGCACTTTCAAGGAGGTATTCCCTTCTATATATTGTTGAAGCTAAAATTCTTGGTTTTCATTTTATTAAAGCTCTTTACAAGGATGATCAAGACTTTTCTCAATTCTTTGAGGAGAAAAGAGCTGCTCTTTCAGGCCCTTATGTGATTCAGGAAGGTTTTCTTTTCAAGAACAACAAGTTGTGCATTTCCAAAAGTTGAATGCACGATCTCTTGGTGAAAGAAGTCCATGGTGGAGCTGTTGCTGGTCATTTTGGCATCAAAAAAAACACTTGACATCTTGCAAGAACACTTTTATTGGCTTAAAATGGATGGTGATGTCCATAATGTTGTTTCAAGATGCTTTATTTGTCATAAAGCTAATAGTCAATTTCATCAAGGAATGTAAACTCCTTGCATGTTCCAAATCAGCCTTGGGAAGTGTGAGCAAGGATTTATTGTGACATTACCAAGAACTCAAAGAGGGAAAGATGCGATCATGGTAGTTGTTGATCGTTTTTCAAAAAATGGCTCATTTCATCGCATGCACGAGATCAGATGATGCTTCTCGTGATGCTGATCTCTATTTCAAAGAAATTCTCAAGCTTCATGGAGTTCCAAAGACCATTAAGTGATAGAGATTCTAAGTTTTAAGTCATTTTTGGAGATGATTGTAGAAATTGCTGGGGACAATGCTCTTGTTTAGTACTGCCTACCATCCTGAAACTGATGGGAAAACAGAAGTGACAAATAGAACACTCTCAACTCTTCTGAGAAGTTTGGTGGAAAAAAATATCAAAGATTGGGATAACGAACTTCCCCATGAGTTTGCATACAATAGAGCTCCACCATATGCAACAAGAAAGTCTCTATTTGAAGTGAATTATGGAGTGAACCCTCTTACTCCCATTGATCTAATCCCACTTCCTATTGAGTCCCAAATGAGTTTTGAAGCTGAACAGCGTGCTAAAGAAATGAAAAAGCTCCTTGAACAAGTAAAGACCAGAATTGAAAGGGTGAATGAATTGTACAAGCAAAAGGCTAACAAGCATCTCAACTCCCTTGAATTTAAGCCCGATGATCTGGTTTGGCTTCATTTAAGGAAGGAAAGGTTTCCCTCTCGAAGGAAGAACAAGCTCATGGCTCGTGGTGATGGCCCTTTCAAAATTGTTGAGTAGGTGGGAAGTAATGCATACAGGCTTGAATTGCCTGGAGAAACCAATATTTCTGTCACTTTCAATATTGGTGATTTAACTCCATTCTTGCCTGAAAATGAAGATGCTGAGGATTTAAGGGCAAATCCCAATCAAAGAGGGGAGAATGATGCAGGAGCAAGCATGACTAATCTGATGATGTTAGCAAGTGACATCAAATAAATTTCGAGCTCCAACTTTAGCTCTCAATTTCAGGTTGGTCCTCAAGCTGTTTTGGGCCAAGTTTTGCTTAATTGGCTTCCTTAATGAGTAAACTATGATGGAAAGTGATTATTTTGGTATCTAAACTCAAATGAAGATTCAGATTTCAAATTAAGGGGATCTGAAGAGTTTGACGAAATTTGAAGACTTTGGCCTTGGAAATCCACTCTAGCACTTACTTTTTCAGCATCCAATGTCTAGAAAGTTGTAGCTTAGTAAGTTGTAGCCTAGTAAAGTGTTGCCTAGTAAGTTGTGTAATCAGCCTTGGAAGTTGTTTGCTATTAAATGCTGATGTATGTCATTTTCAATGTTGTATGTCTTCTTTAAAAGGGAGTCTGTGTAACTTAGAAGGGCAGTTTTGTTGAAGAAAATTCTGAAGTTGCAAGTTCTTTCCAAACTTGTTAAACTTGTTTTCTTTATCTAACTCTGGGAAGGTTAATGGTGAGACAAGTGAGTTCTTTATTAATTGGGTGGGTGGCTTGGCCTTTAATCTCAGTTATGGTGAACTCCATTTCCTGATCTTGAGTGGTGGTATAGCCTTTATCTCAGATCTCTATCCTCCATTGTATTCTTCAATTCTTAACTTCATACATTCCATTACCCATCACACATCACCCCGAAAACAGAGTAATTCGCAAAAATGTCCGTTGGAACTAGGAGATCTCCATCTTCAACTGAAAAATAAGATAAGACAAAATTAGGCCAAAATCATATCATTTAATAAAAAAATCCATAACTTCTCGAAAACTTAGAAAAATATCCCGAGCTCAGAAAAATACGAAAAAATGACTGTTGGAACCGGGAGACCGCCATCTTCAACTCAAAATAAGAGAAGACAAAATTAGGCTATAAAAATAATATCATTTAATATAAATATGCATATCTTATAGAAAATGTAGAAAATAGCCCTGAACTCGGAAAAATCCGCACAAATGTAAATTGGAACGGGAAGATCGCCATCTTCAACTGAAAAAAGAAGATAAAATTAGGCCAAAAAATCGTATTATTTAATAAAAATATCCATATCTTCCAGAAAATGTAGAAAATAGCCCAAGCTAAGAAAAATCTGCAAAAATGCCCATTGGAACGGGTAGATCGCCATCTTCAACTGAAAAAATAAGAGAAGGCAAGCGCTGGCTATAAAAATCATATCATTTAATAAAAATATTCTTATATTTCATAAAAGTTTGAAAATAGCACCGAACTTATATAAATCTGGAAAAATATCCGTCAGAACCGAGCGATCGCCATCTTCAATTGAAAAATAAGGAAATACAAAATTAGGCCAAAAACCATATCATTTAATAAAAAGATCCAAATTTTCCAGAAAATTTAGAAAATAGTTCCGAGGTCAGAATAATACGCAAAATGTTTGTTAGAACCGGGAGATCGCCATCTTCAAAAAAAATAAGAGAAGACATATTAGGCTATAAAAATAATTTCTTTTGATACAAAAGACCCATATCTTCCAAAAAATAGAAAATAGCACTGAGATCAGAAAAATATGCGAAAATTTCCGTTAGAACCGGGAGATCGCCATCTTCAACTGAAAAATAACTGAAAAAATTAGGTTATAAAATCATATCATTTAATATAAAGATTCATATCATACAGAAAATGAAGAAAATAGCCCGGAGCTTAATAATATCCGCATGAATGTCATTTGGAACCAGGAGATCGCCACTTTCAACTTAAAAAAGAGAAGACAAAATTAGGCCAAATCATATCATTTCATAAAAAGATCCATGTCTTACAGAAAATGTAGAAAATTAGCCGCAAGCTAAGAAAAATCTGCAAAAAATGTCTGTTGGAACTAGGAGATGGCCATCTTCAATTGAAAAAAAAGGAGAAGATAAACGTAGGCTATAAAAATGGTATTATTTAATAAAAAGTTCGATATTTTCCATTAAATGTAGAAAATAGCACCTAGCTCAAAAAATACGCAAAAATGCTAGTTAGAACCGGGAGATCGACGTCTTCAACTGAAAAAATAAGAGAAGAGGCTATAAAAATTATTTAATTTAATTTAAAAGATCCATAACATTAAGAAAATTTAGAAAAAAGCCCGGAGCTCAGGAAAATATGCAAAATGTTCATTGGAATCGGGAGATCGCCATCTTCAACTGAAAAATAAGAGAATAAAAAATTAGGCCAAAAATCGTTTCATTTATTAAAATATTCATAACTTTTCAAAAATGTAGAAAAATAGATCTAAGCTCGGAGAAGTCGGCAAAAATGTTCGTTTGGACCGGAGATCGCCATCTTCAACTGAACAATAAGATAACAAAAAATTTGGTTATAAAACCCATATCATTTAATATAAACATGCATGTCATATAGAAAATGTAGAAAATAGTTGGAGCTCAGAAAAACCCGCAAAAATGTCGGTTAGAACCTGGAGATTGCCATCTTCAACGAAAACATAAAAGAAGCCAAAATTCATATCATTTAATAAAAAGATACATATCGGCCAAAAAATGTTGAAAGTAGCCCCGAGCTTAGAAACGCCATATTCAAATAAAAAAGAGTAGACAAAATTAGGGCAAAAAATCGTATCATTTAATAAAAAGGTTCATGACTCTCAGAAAATGTACAAAAAAGCTTCAAGCTAAGAAAAATTCACAAAATTATTGGAACCTGGAGATCGCCATCTTCAAGTAAAAATAATAGAAGATAAATTTAGGATATAAAAATCATGTAATATAATATAAATATTCTTATCTTCCAGAAAGTGTAGAAAATAGCCCCGTGATTAGGAAAATCCGCAAAAATGTCTGTTGGAACGGGAGATCGCTATCTTTAACAGGAAAATAAGAGAAGACAAAATTAGGCCAAAATATCATATATTTTAATAAAATGATCCATATCTTCCATAAAGTGGAAAATAGAAAAGTCGGTTGGAACTTGGAGATCGCCATTTTCAATGAAAAAAATAAAAGAAGCCAGAATTCATATCATTTAATAAAAAGATACATATCGGCCGAAAAATGTTGAAAATAGCCCCGAGCTCAGAAAAATCTGCACAAATGTCTGTTGGAACTAGGAGATTGCCATATTCAACTAAAAAAGTGTAGAAAAAATTAGGCCAAAAATTGTATCATTTAATAAAAAGGTTCATGTCTCTCAGAAAATGTTCAAAAAAGCCCCAAGTAAGAAAAATTCGCAAAAATTATCGGAATCTAGAGATCACCATCTTCAACTAAAAATAAAAGAAGATAAATTTAGGATATAAAAATCATGTAATATAATATAAAGATTCTTATCTTCCAGAAAGTGTAGAAAATAGCCCCGAGATTAGAAAAATCCGCAAAAATGTCTGTTGGAACCGGAGATCGCTATCTTCAATTGGAAAATAAGAGAATACAAAATTAGGCCAAAAATCTTATCATTCAGTAAAAAGATCGCAATCTTCAACTGGAAAATAAGACAACAAATTTCGGTTAGAAAAATCATATCATTTAATAAACAGATCCATGTCTTTCATAAAATGTAGAAAATAGTGACAAGCTCAGAAAGTTATATATAAAGAACTTTTCTGTTGAAGATGTAGATATCCCGGTTACAACGGACATTTTATAGTTGAAGATGGCGATTTTTCGATTTAGAATTTTGTCTTCTCTTATATTCCAGTTGAAGATGGTGATTTCTCGGTTCCAACAGACATTTTTGGCCTTATTTTGTCTTCTCTGATGTCATTTAATAAAACGATCCATTTATTCCAGAAAATGTGAAAATAGCCCGGAGCTTAGAAATATCCGCAAAAATGTCCGTTGGAACCGAGAGATCGTCAACTTCTACTGGAAAATAAGAGAAGATAAAATTAGGTCAAGAATCATATTATTTAATAAAATGATCCATATCTTTTAGAAAATGTGGACAATAGCCCGGAGCTTAGAAAAACCCACAAAAATGTCTGATGGGATCAAGAGAATGCCATCTTCAACTGAAAAAATAAGAGAAGACAAAATAAGACCAAAAAATCATACAATTCAAAATAAAGATCGACATCTTCAACTGGAAAATAAGAGAAGACAAACTTAGGTTATAAAAATCATATTGTATAATAAGAAGATACATATCTTCCATAAAATGTAGAAAATAGCACTGAGCTCAGAAAAATCCGCAAAAATGTCTGTTGGAACCGGGAGATCGCCATCTTCAACTTAAAAATAATAGAAGACAAACTTAGGCTATAAAAATCATATCATTTAATAAAAATATCCACATCTTCCATATAATAAAGAAAATAGCACAGAGCTAAGAAAATCCGCCAAAATGTCTATTAGAACCGAGAGATCGCTATGTTCAACTAAAAATAAGAGAAGACAAAATTAGGCAATAAATTTCATATCATTTAATATAAAGATTCTTATTTTCCATAAAATGTAGAAATATCCCCGAGCTCAGAAAAATCCGTAAAAATATCCGTCGGAACCGGGAGAGTGCAAAATTTAAGGGAAAACAGAGAAGACAAATATTAGGCCAAAATATTATATCATTTAATAAAACGATAGATATCTTCCAGATAATACAGAAAATAGCCCATAGCTCAGAAAAATCCTCAAAAATATTATTGGGAACTGGAGATCGCCATCAACAATGAAAAATCTAAGTGAAGACAAAATAAGACAAAAAATCATAGCATTTAATTAAACAATCGTTATCTTCCAGAAAATACAGAAAATAGCCGAGAGGTTAGAAAAATCGGTAAAAATTTCCGTTAGAACCGGGAAATCACCATTTGAAGTGAAAAATAAGAGAAGACAAATGTTGGCTATAAAAATCATATCATTTAATAAAAATCCATATCTACAATAAAATGTAGAAAATAGCCTCGAGTTCAGAAAAATCCGCAAATATTTTTGTTGGAACCGGGAGTTCGATATCATCAATGGAAAAATAAGAGAAGACAAAATTAGGCTAGAAAAATCATATCATTTAATAAAAAGACTCATATCTTACAGAAAATGAAGAAAGTAGTCCCGAGCTCAGAAATATCAGCAACTGTCCGTTGTTATCGGGATATCGCCATCTTCAACTAAAAAAAATAAGAGAAGACAAAATTAGGCTACAAAAATCATATATTGTAATAAAAGATCCATATCTTCTAGAAAATGTAGAAAATAATCTCGAGCTCAGAAAAATCAGCAAAAATGTCTGTTGGAATCGGGAGATTGCAATCTTCAACTGGAAAAATAAGAAAAGACAAAATTAGGCCAAAATATCATATCATTACATAAAACGATCCATATCTTCCAAAAATGTGGAAATAGGCCGAAGCACAGAAAAATCTGCAAAAATGTCCATTGGAACTGGGTGATCACCATCTTCTACTGGATTATAAGAGAAGATAACATAGGCCAAAAATCATATCATTTAATAAAAAGATCATCATCTTCAACTGGAAAATAAGAGAAGACAAATTTAGGGTAGAAAAATCATAACAATAAATAAAAAGTTCCATATCTTTCATAAAATGTATAAAATAGCACCAAACTCAGAAAATGATATATAAAAAATCTTTTCAGTTGAAGATGGCGATATCCCGGTTACAACTGCCATTTTTATATGAAGATGGCGATTTTCTGGTTAGAAGGGACATTTTTTGGCTGAATTTGGTCTTCTCTGATATCATTTAATAAAACGATCCATATATTCCATAAAATATGGAAAATATCCCGTAGCTCAGAAATATCCGCAAAAAATGTCTGTTGGAACCGGGCAATCGTTAACTTCAACTGGAAATTAAGAGAAGACAAAATTAGGCCAAAAAATCATATCATTTAACAAAACGTTCCATATCTTCCAGAAACTGTGAAGATAGCCAAGATCTCAGAAAAATCTGCAAAATTTCATTTGGGACCGAAAGAATGCTATGTTTAACTAAAATATAAGAGAATACAAAATTAGGCCAAAAATCATATCATTCAATATAAAGATCGCCATCTTCAACTGGAAAATAAGAGAAAACAAACTTAGTTTATAAAAATCATATCATTTTATAAAAAGATCCATATCTTCTATAAACTATAGAAAATTGCCCGGAGCTCAGAAAAATCCGTAAAAATGTCCCTTGGAACCAAGAGATGTCATCTTCAACTTAAAAATAATAGAAGACAAACTTAAGCTATAAAAATCATATCATTTAATAAAAAGGTACATATCTTCAATAAAATAAAGAAACGAGCATCGAGCTCAGAAAATCCGATAAAATGTCCCTTGGAACCGGGAGATCGCCATGTTCAACTGAAAAAAGAGAAGACAAAATTTGGCAATAGAAATCATATCATTTAATATAAAGATTCTTATTTTCCATTAAATGTAGAAAATATCACCGAGCTCAGAAATATACGCAAAAATATCCATCATAACCGGGAGATCGCCAAATTTAACGAAAAAAGAGAAGACAAAATTAGGCCAAAAAATCATATCATTTAATAAAATGATCTATATCTTGCAGATAATACAGAAAATAGGCATTAGCTCATAAAAATCCGAAAAAATATCTGTTGCTTCCGGGAGATCGCCATCATCAACGAAAAAAATAAGAGAAGACAAAATTGGGCCAAAAAATCATATCATTTAGTAAAATTATCGATATCTTCCAAAAAAATACAAAAAATAGCCATGAGTTCAGAAAAATCCGCAAAAATGTTCATTGGAACTAGGAGACCACCATCTTCAAGTGAAAAATAAGAGAAGATAAACGTAAGCTCTAAAAATCATATCATTTAATAAAAATATCCATATCGACAATAAAACGCAGAAAATAGCATCGAGGTCAAAAAATCCGTAAAAAATTCCGTTGGAACTGGAGAACGCCATCTTCAATTGAAAAATAAGGGAAGACAAAATTCTGATAGAAAAATTATATCATTTAATAAAAAGATTTATTCTTACAGAAAATGTAGAAACTAGTTCCGAGCTCAGAAATATCAGCAAAAATATTCGTTAGAACCGAGATATTGCCATCTTCAACAGAAAAATAAGAGAAGAAAAAATTAGCCTACAAAAATCATATAATGTAATAAAAGATCCATATCTTCGTGGAAATGTAGAAAATAGTCTCGAGTACAGAAAAATCCACAAAAATGTCCATTCGAACCAGGAGATTGCCATCTTCAACTGGAAATAAGAGGAGACGAAAATTAGGCCAAAATATCATATAATTTAATAAAACAATCCATGTCTTCTAAAATGTGGAAACTAGGTCAGAACTCAGAAAAATCTGCAAAACATACCATTGGAACCGTGAAATCATATCATATTCAACTGAAAAATAAGAGAATAGAAAATTAGGCTATAAAAATCATATCATCTAATATAACGATCCATATCTTATAGAAAATGTAGAAAATAGGCCCGAGCTTAGAAAAATCTGCAAAAAAAGTCCATTGGAACTGAGAGATCGACTTCTTCAACAGTAAATAGAAGGGACGACAAAATTAAGCTAATTAATCGTATCATTTAATTAAAAATACACATGTTTCAAAAAATGTAGAAAAAAGATTTGAGCTCAGAAAAATCCGTAAAAATTTCCTTTGGAACCGGGAGATTGCCATCCTCAAATGAAAAAAAAAGTGATGCCAAAATTAGGCTATAAAAATCATATCATTTATAAAGAACTATATCTTATAGAAAATGTAGAAAATAACACAAGGCTCAAAAAATCCGTAAAAATGTCCATTGGAACCAAGAGATTGTCATCTTCAACGAAAAAAAGAGAAGACAAAATTATGCCAAAAATCATATCATTTAATAGAACGATCCATATCTTAGAGCCAATACAGAAAATAGCCATGAGCTCATAAAAATTTGCAAAAATTTCTGTTTGAACCGTGAGACGACATCTTCAACTAAAAAATATAAGAAGATAAGCTTAGACGGTAAAAATCATATCATTTAATAAAAGATTCATATCTTCCATAAAATTCAAGTTCAGAAGAATCCGAAAAAATGTCCTTTGTAATCAAAAGATCGCCATCTTCAATAGAAAAAAGAGAAGACAAAATTAGAAATTAAAAATCATATCATTTAATATATAGACCCATATCTTGATAAAATGTAGAAAATAGCACGAAGCTCAAAAAAATCCGCAAAAATGTCCGTTGGAACCGGGAGATCGCCATGTTCAACTAAAAAAATAAAAGAAGACAAAATTATGCTATAAAAATCATATCATTTAATATAAAGATCCATATCTTACAGAAAATGTAGAAAATACCCCAGAGCTCATAAAATCCACAAAAATGTCCATTGGAACCGGCAGATAGCTATCTTCAACGAAAAAAATATAAGAGAAAACAAAATTAAACCAAAAAATTATATCCTTTAATAAAACGATCCATATCTTCCAGAAAATACAGAAAATAGTCCCGATCTCCAATCGGTAAAAATTTCAGTTGGAACAGTGAGATTGCCATCTTCAACTTAAAAATAAGAGAAGTAAAAATTAGGCCAAAGATGATATCATTTAATAAAAAGACCATATCTTCGAAAAATACAGAAAATAGCTCCGTGCTAAGAAAAAACAGTAAAATGTCTGTTGGAACCAGGATATCAGAATTTTCAACTTAAAAATAAGAGAAAACAAAATTAGGCCAAAAACATATCAGCTAATAAAACTATTCATATCTTCCAGATAATGTTGAAAATAGGCCAGATCTCAGAAAAATCCGTAAAAAGGTCCAATGGAACCGGGAGATTGTCATCTTCAACTGAAAAATAAGATAAGCGAAAAACTTAAGTTATAAAAATCATATCATTTAATAAAAAACTCAATACTGTCCAGAAAATGTAGAAAAGAGCCTTGAGCTCAGAAAAGTCCGCACGAATGTTTGTTGGAATGAGGAGATCGCCATCTTCAATAGAAAAATAAGAGAAGATAAAATTATGGTATGAAAATCATACCATTTAATATAAAGATATATGTCTTCCATAAAACGTAGAAAAAACACCAAACTCAGAAAAATCTGCAAAAATATCCTTCTGAATCGGGAGATCGCACTCTTCAACTAAAAAAAATAAGAGAAGACAAAATTAGGCCAAAAATCATATCATTTAATAAAAAGATCACCATCTTCAACATGAAAATAAGAGAAGACAAATTTAGGCTAGAAAATTCATATCAATTAATAGAAAGATACATATCTTTCATAAAATGTAGAAAATACCACCAAGCTCAGAAAATGATTTATTAAAACCTTTTCAGTCGAAGATGACGATATCCCGATTACAACGGACATTTTAATAGATGAAGATAGCGATTTTCCGGTTCCGAATTTTGTCTTCTCTTATATTTCAGTTGGAAATGGAGATTTCCCGGTTTCAACGGACATTTTTTGGCTTAATTCAGTCTTCTCTGATATCATTTTAAAAAACGATTCATTTATTACAGAAAATGTGCAAAAAAATCCAGGAGCTCAGAAATATCCGCAAAAATGTCCGTTGGAACCGAGAGATCACCAACTTCTATCAGAAAATAAGAAAAGACAAAATTAGGCCAAAAATCATATCATTTAATAAAACGATCCATATCTTCCAGAAAATGTGGAAAATAGCCCGGATCTCAGGAAAATCCGTAAAAATGTCTATTGGGATCGAGAGAATACCATCTTCAATCGAAATATAAGAGAAGACAAAATTAGGCCAAAAAATCATATCATTCAATATATAGATTGCCATCTTCAACTGGAAAATAAGAGAAGACAAACTTAGGTTATAAAAATCATATCATTTAATAAAAAGATTCATATTTCCATAAAATGTAGAAAATAGCCCAGAGCTCAGAAAAATCCGTAAAAATATCTGTTGGAACCGGGAGATCGCCATCTTCCACTTAAAAATAATAGAAGACAAACTTAAGCTATAAAAATCATATCATTTAATAAAGAGATCCATATCTTCCATAAAATAAAGAAAATAGCATAGAGCTCAGAAAATCTGCAAAAAATGTCCATTAGAACCGAGAGATCGCTATGTTCAACCAAAAATAAGAGATGACAAAATTAGGTAGTAAAAACCATATAATTTATTATAAAGATTCTTATTTTCTATAAAATATAGAAAATACCTCCGAGATCAGAAAAATCTCAAAATATCCGTCAAAACCGAGAGAGTGCAAAATCTAACGAAAAATAGGGAAAACAAAATTAGGCCAAAATATCATATCATTTTATAAAATAATCGATATCTGCCAGATAATACAAAAAATAGCCTAGAGCTAAGAAAAATCCTCAAAAATATTTGTGGAAACCGGGAGATTGCCACATCAACAAAAAATCTAAGAGAAGACAAAATTAGACAAAAATGCATAGCATTTAATAAATTGATCGTTATCTTCCAGAAAATACAGAAAATAGCCCGAGGTAAGAAAAATCCGCAAAAATTTCCGTTGGAACCGGGAAACCAGCATATTCAATGGAAAAATAAGAGAAGAAAAACATACGCTATAAAATCATATCATTTAATAAAAAGATCTATATCTATACTAAAATGTAGAAAACAGACTCGAGTTCAGAAAAATCTGCAAAATTTTCGTTTGAACAGGGAGATCACCATCATCAATTGAAAATCAACAGAAGACAATAGTAGGCTAGAAAAATAATATCAATTAATAAAAAGATTCATATCTTACAAAATATGTTGCAAATAGTCCCGATCTAAGAAATATCGGCCAAAATGTCCGTTGGAACATAAATATCGCCATCTTCAACTTAAAAATAAGAGAAGATAAAATTAGGCCATAAAAATCATATAATGTAATAAAAAGCTCCATATCTTCTACAAAATATAGAAAATAATCATGAGCTCAGATAAATCCACAAAAAATGTACGTTGGAACCAGGAGATCGCAATCTTCAACTAGAAAATAAGAGAAGCCAAAATTAGGCCAAAATATCATAACATTTTATAAAACGATACATATCTTTCAAAAATGTGGAAAATAGGCCAGAGCTCAATAAAATCCAGAAAAATGTCCGTTGAAACCGGGAGATCGTCATCTTTAACTGAAAAATTAGAGAAGACAAAATTAGGCCAAAAAATCATTTCATTTAATAAAAAGATCTAATCTTACAAAAAATATATAAATTAGCACTGAGCTCAGAAAAATCCGGAAAAATGTCTATGGGAATCAGGAGATCGCCTTGAAAATGAGTGAAAACAAAATTAGGCCCAAAAAATCATTTCATTTAATAAAACGATTCATATCATCCAGAAAATGTGGAAAATACCCCGGAGGTCAGAAAAATCCACAGAAATATCTTCCAGAAAATGTGGAAAATAGCCCGGAACTCAGAAAAATCTGCAGAAATGTTAGTATGGAACCAGGAGATTGACAACTTCAACGGAGAAATAAGAGAAAAAAAAATTAGGCCAATATCATATCATTTAACCAAACGATTCAAATTTTCCAGAAATTGTGAAAAATAGGTTCGAGCTCAAACAAATCTGCATAAATGTTCGTTGGAATGAGGTGATGATCTTTAACTGAAAATAAAAGGGGATAAAATTAGGCTACAAAGAACATATCATTTAACAAAAAGATCTATATCTTCAAGAAAATGTAGAAAATAGGCCTGAGAATTAGTCCCAAAAAGTATACTATTTAATAAAAAATTCATATCTTTCAAAAAATGTAGAAAACGGCTCAAAGTAAGAAAAATCCGCAAAAATGTCTTTCGAAAACAGGAGATCACCATTTCAACCAAAAAATAAGAGAAGACAAACTTAGGCTACAAAAACCATATCTTTTAATAAAGACATACATATCTTCCATAAAATGTAGAAAATAGCCATGAGCTCAGAAAATCTGCAAAAATATCTGTTGGAACCGGGTTATAGCCATTTTAACTGAAAAATAAGAGATGACAAACTTATGCTAGAAAAATCATATTATTTAATAAAAAGAGCCATATATTTCAAAAAAGTAGAAAATAGCTAGAATCTCAGAGAAATCTGGATAGATGTCCATTGGAACCGAGAGATCGCCATTTTCAATATAAAAAGAAGAGAAGATAAAATTAGGCCAAAAATCATATTCTTTAATAAAAAGATATATATCTTTCATAAAATGTAGAAAATATCCCCGAGCTCAGAAAAATCCGTAAAAATGTCCGCTGGAAACATCTGGCTTCAACTTAAAAAGAAAATACAAAATTAGGCCAAAAATCATATCCTTTAATAAAAAGATACATATGTTACGGAAAAATTTGCAAAATAGTCCCAATCTAAGAAAAGCATGCAAAAATGTCCGTTGGACCCAGTAGATCGTCGTCACCAACTGAGAAAATAAGAGAAGAAAAACGTAGTCTATAAAAATCGTCTCATTCAATAAAAATATACATATCTTCTATAAAATGTAGAAAATATCATCGAACTCAGAAAAATCCACAAAAATATCAGTTGGAACCGGAAGATCGCCATCTTCAACTGAAAAATAAGAGAGGCAAAATCAGGACAAAAATCAAATCATTTAATATAAAGATGAATAACTTATAGAAAACTTATAAAATAGCCCCGAGGTCAGAATAATTCGAACAATGTAAATTGGAACCAGGAGATTGCCATCTTCTACTGAAAAAAGAGAAGACAAAATTAGGCCAAAAAATCATATCATCTAATAAAAATATCTATATCATCCAAAAGGTAGAAAAATAACCCAAAGTTAAGAAAAATCCATAAAAATGTCTGTTGGAACTTGTACATCGCCCACATCTTCAACTGAAAAAAATAAGAGAAGACAAATGTAGGCTATAAAAATATTATCATTTAATAAGAAGATTCTCATGTTTCATAAAATGTAGAAAATAGCACCGAGGTCACAATAATCCACAAAAACATTCGTTGGAACCGATAGATCGCCATCTTCAACAAAAAAATAAGAAAGGCAAAATTAGACCAAAAATCATATCATTTAATAAAAAGATCCATATATTCCTAAAAATTTAGAAAATAGCACCGTGGTTAGAATATTATGCAAAAATGTCCGTTGGAACCGGGGGAATCTTCAATTGAAAAATAAGAGAAGATAAAATTAGGCCAATAAATCATTTTATTTAATAAAAGATCAATAATTTCCTGAAAGTGTAGAAAAATAGACCCGAGCTCAGAAAAATATGCAAAAATGTTCCTTGGAACTGGGAGATTGTTATCTTCACCTGAAAAATAAGAGAAGACACAAATTGGTAATAAAATTATATCATTTAATGTAAAGATTCATATCAAATAGAAAATTTAGAAAATAGCCCGGAGCTCAAAAAAATCCGTACAAATGTCCGTTGGAACCGAGAGATCGCCATCTTCAACTTTAAAAAGAGAAGACAAAATTAGGCCAAAAAACTATATTAGTTCACAAAAGTTCCATATCTTCCAGAAAATGTAGAAAATAGCCTGAAGTTAAGAAAAATCTACAAAAATGTTCGTTGAAACCGGGAGATCGCGATCTTCAGCTAAAAAGAATATGATAAGACAAACGTAGGCTATAAAAATTATATCATTTAATAAAAATTTCTATATCTTCTATAAAATTTAGAAAATAGCACGAGCTCAAAAAATCCGTAAAAATGTTCGTTGGGACCGGGAGATCACCGTCTTCAACTGAAAATTAATAGAAGAAAAAAATCAGTCTATAAAAATCATATCATTTAATCGAAAGATCCATATCTTGCTAAAAATGTAGAAAGTAGCCCGAAGCTCAGAAAAATCCGTTCTTTGGAAAATTAGCCCATCGCAATCCTCCTTTGAAAATAAGAGAAGACAAAATTAGAACCAAAAATCATATTATTTAATAAAAATATTCATATCTTCAAAAAAATTTAGAAAATAGGCTCGAGGTTAGAAAAATCCGCAAAAATGCGCGTTGGAACCGGGGGATCGCCATCTTCAACTCAAAAATAAGAAAAGAGAAACATATGCTATAAAAATCATACCATTTAATAAAAAGATCCAAATCTTCAATTAACTGTAGAAAATAGCTCTTTGCGTAGAAAAATATGCAAAAAATGTTCGTTAGAGCCGGGAGAGCGCCATTTTCAACTATAAAATAAGAGAAGACAAACTGAAAACAAAAAATATCATTTAATAAAAAGATACATATCCTCCATAAAATGTAGAAAATAGCTCCGAGCTCAGAAAAATCCTCAAAAATATTTGTTGGAACATGGAGATTGTCATCTTCAACTAAAAAAGAGAAGACAAACATAGGTTATAAAAATTCATATCATGTAATAAAAAGAGCCATATCTTTCATAATATGTAGAAAATAGCTCGAAGCTCAGAAAAATCAGCAAAAATGTCCGTTGGAACCGGGAGATCGACATCTTCAAGCTGAAAAGAGAGAAGACAAGATTATGCTAAAAATCATATCATTTAATAAAAAGATCCATATCTTACGGAAAATAAAGAAAAAAGTTTCAAACTAAGAAAAGTCCGCAAAAATGCCCGATGGAATCGGTAGTTCGCCTTCTTCAACCGAAAAAATAAGAGAAAAATATGCAAAAAATGTTCGTTAGAGCCGGGAGAGCGCCATTTTCAACTATAAAATAAGAGAAGACAAACTGAAAACAAAAAATATCATTTAATAAAAAGATACATATCCTCCATAAAATGTAGAAAATAGCTCCGAGCTCAGAAAAATCCTCAAAAATATTTGTTGGAACCTGGAGATTGTCATCTTCAACTAAAAAAGAGAAGACAAACATAGGTTATAAAAATTCATATCATTTAATAAAAAGAGCCATATCTTTCATAATATGTAGAAAATAGCTCGAAGCTCAGAAAAATCAGCAAAAATGTCCGTTGGAACCGGGAGATCGACATCTTCAAGCTGAAAAGAGAGAAGACAAGATTATGCTAAAAATCATATCATTTAATAAAAAGATCCATATCTTACGGAAAATGAGAGAAGACAAGATTATGCTAAAAATCATATCATTTAATAAAAAGATCCATATCTTACGGAAAATAAAGAAAAAAGTTTCAAACTAAGAAAAGTCCGCAAAAATGCCCGATGGAATCGGTAGTTCGCCTTCTTCAACCGAAAAAATAAGAGAAGAAAAACGTTGGCTATAAAAATCATCTCATTTAATAAAAAGATACATTTCTTTCATAAAATGTAGAAAATAGCATCGAGCTTAGAAAAATCAGCAAAAATATCAGTTGTGACCGGGAGATCGCTATCTTCAACTGAAAAAATAAGAAATGGAAAAATTAGTCCAAAAATCATATCATTTAATAAAAAGATCTACATCTTCCATAAAATTTAGAAAATAGTCCCGAGATTAGAATAATCCGCAAAAATGTCGGTTGGAACCGAGTGATCGCCATCTTCAATTGAAAAATAAAAGAAGACAAAATTAGGCCAATAAAACATATCATTTTATAAAAAGATTCATAACTTCTCAAAAATTTAGAAAAAAAGCCCTAAGCTCAAAAAAATACGCAAAAATGACCGTTGGAACCGGGAGATCGCCATCTTCAACTGAAAAATAAGAGAAGACAAAATAAGGTGAAAAAAATCATATCATTTAATATAAAGATGCATATCTTATTTAAAATGTAGAAATAGCTCGGAACTCAGAAAATCTACAAAAATGTAAATTGGAACCGAAAGATCGCCATCTTCAATTGAAAAATTAGAAGATAAAATTAGGTCTAAAAATCATATCATTTAATAAAAATATCTGTATCTTCCAGAAAAGGTAGAAAATAGCCCAAATCTTAGAAAAATCCACAAAAATGTCCGTTGGAACTAGGGTGGCAAACGGGTTGGTTCAGGTCGGGTTCGAGTCGGGTCAGATTTGGCCTGACCCGGATAGAGGTAAACCCTAACCCGCCCCAGAGTGAAGTTGGGTCGGGTTCGGGTGACCCGAAAAATACACGGGTTCGGGTTCGGGTTCACCTGTCGAGTTAAGATTTGAATTACACGCAACTGCTCTTTTTCCGATGTTCGCCTATCTTTTAAGAACCACCGTCAATTTATTTAGTGTTGCTTAATTACCAGCAGCTCATCACTTAAACCTCACTGATGACAGCAGGGAAGTATAAATAACTTTACCACGAAAGTACTAAACGTAACTAAAAAATTGTCTTCAAAAGGAATTGAATCCAAGAACTTTTCAAGAAGATGACAACTCCCTTTGCAATTGTGTGTTGAAGTTATTATTTAAATATATATATACTAGTCATAACCCGTGCCTGCGGGCACGGTGCTTTTAAGATTTTCCCCCGCGAAATCTTTGTTCCCAAAAAATTTTCATAGCCAAAATTGCACAGAACAACAAATTAGTGTAAAAATATTTAGTGACACGGGTGCTTTCAGCGTGGAACAACAAATTCGGCATATGCACCTTCGACACGGAACAACAAATTCAACACATGCACCTTCGACGCAGAACAACAAATTCGCATAGAACAACAAATTCGGTGCGGGTGCCTTCGACTCGGAACAACAAATTAGCGTAGAGAAATTATTCTCATCTTGTTGCCCTATGCGTCGAAGAGATGGTGGACCCCGCGTTGAGGAAGAGATCATTCGATCTGCAGCATTAAGTGCAAGTTAAAGTTTTTTCCCAAATGCATTAATTGATGTACTCTGCTATTCTTAAGAAACTTTCATTCCCCAAAATGTTTGATTTCCCCAGAAACTTTCATTTCCCCAGAAATGTTTCTCTCTCCAAAACTTTCCACAAAATCCGCGAAATCTTTGTTCCCCAAAAAATTATTTACACAACAAAAATTTAAAAGAACAACAATTTAGCGTAAAAATATTTAGCGACACGGGCGCCTTCGGCGTGGAACAACAAATTCGGCGTAGGCGTCTTCGACATGGAATAACAAATTCGGCGTGGACGCCTTAGGCACGAAACAACAAATTATCGTAAAAAATATAGCGCGCGGGCGCTTTCGGTGCTGAACAACAAATTCGACGCGGACGCCTTCGGCACGGAACAACAAATTAGCATTAAAAACCCGTGCCCGCAAGCACGGTACATTTAATATTTTCCCTCGCGAAATATTTGTTTCCCAAAAAATTATTTAAATTTAAAAGAGCAACGAATTAGCGTAAAAATATTTAGCGGCACCGACGCCTTTGACGCGGAACAACTTCGGCGCATGCGCTTTCGACACGGAATAACAAATTCAGCGCGGGCCCCGCGTTCAGAGAGATTATTCGATCTGCGTCAACATTAAGTACAAGTTAAAGTTTTTTCCCCAAATGTATTAATTACGTGCACTCTGCTATTCCCCAGAAACTTTCATTACTTAAAAGTTTCATTTCCACAGAAACTTTCATTTCCCTAGAAATGTTTTTCTCTCCAAAACTTCCCACAAAATCTCATCTCAACCATTCATTCCTCAAGATTAAATGCAAGCCGTCTTTCTATCAACTTGTTTGTCCTAGGGCACAGTTCATTTACTATTTTCCCCCCCCAATCTTAGATACCAAAATTTAACTCATTCCAAGAAATTTAGTTCCTTCCAAAAATCTTAGTTCTTCCCAAAATTTAGTTTAATGGTTTCCATTTTCAAATGAGTAATGCAATGACCCCAAATTTCTACAAATAGTTTTCAAAGTTTAAATTTTCAAATTTAATTCGCCCCCCCCAAATACTTTCTCTACTGGCACAATAATTTCAAAGTTCAAAATTTTCAAATTTAATTTTTAATAAAAATTCAAAGCTTAAGATCAAGTCCCAAAGGGTTTAATGTTTTTGGATCAAAAGTTTAATCATTTTTAGCATTGAATCACATGATCAAAACTTTAAAACATACTTTTAGTGGATCCCTTCTTTTCAAAACTCATAGTAGCTTCTTCTTCCCCATGTGTTTTTTCCTTCCCATGCATTATAAAAAATACGTGATGTGCACACAGCACGAACACAACGAAAGATACAACTAACATCTGATTAAAAACTAAGATAAAAATTAAGATTTAAACTCAAGATTTAAACTTTAAAACATACCTTCACCTGCTCTTCTAAACTCAAGTTTAAAATAAAAACATGCATCTTCTTCTTCATGTGTTTCTTCTTCAAAATTAATATTATAACTCAACATGAACAAAATCAGCTTTTCGTCCTTCAAAGTGACACACCTAACATATAATGCAAGGCTAGCATGATGCTATCAATTATGATATATTTTCACTCAAAACTTCAAGACAGAACCAAGACTGAAATCTCCTTTTTTTTCTTAAGACATTAAGCAAAATTAGTACAAAATCCCTCCACTAAGATCGAACATTTCCATCCAAACTCAGGATCAATTTCCAAGCCACCATAAAAATTAACCGTGCAAATCAACAAATTAAATGGAATTAGAAACATCAACTGGTTTTACTCAACCAATTCTTATCAGATCATCATACCTTCTAATTTTGTACAACACATACCAGATAATTACACACATGCCAAAGACTACTACGGGCGATACAACCCACCAGAAAATGGAGGCCTGCGTTCTGCAATCACAACACCGCCTTCGAAATCGCCTTTGATGCCGCCCCTTTTTACCGACCTCTTTGACCTTCCACAACTTCAATGACTCAGATCAAGAAAAGCGCAGAAACCCAAATTACAAATAAAATGCAGGCCTAAATGTGGAAAATTAGTGCAGGTCCAAATAGCCTAGCTAACATCTCCCAATAATCATTTGCAAGGGGTAGAACCCAAAATCACGTTTGAGTACGTAAAAGAGGAGCATTTCCCTTTTCAATATTATACGCAATTAACACTTTGCAAAAGTATCCTTTTGCAATAATTTATGCAATTGATGTC
>CM061139.1:24302571-24327571 GCA_030789695.1 Scilla litardierei
GGTCCTACGTCCTTTCATCGGTAAGTCTGTCGTCGTATACTTTGATGATATTCTGGTTTATTCTAAGAATCATGAAGATCATTTGAAGCACTTAACAGATGTCTTTTCTGTTTTGAGGCAATAAAAACTTTTTGGAAAGTTGGAAAAATGTGAATTCTTCACTCCTAGTTTTGTTTTCCTTGGATATGTTGTTTCAAAGGATGGTATTTCTGTTGATCAATCCAAAGTTGAAGATGTGAGAACTTAGCCAGTTCCAACCAACATATCTGTAGTAAGAAGTTTCCATGGCCTTGCATCATTTTATAGAGGATTCATTAAAGATTTCAGCACTCTATTGGCTCATATAACTGAATGCATGAAGAAAGGATTTTTCGAATGGACTAAGGCTGCTCATAATGCCTTTGAATCCATTAAGAAGAAACTTTGTGAAGCTCCAATTTTGGCTTTGCCCAATTTTGATGATCTCTTTGAAGTGGAGTGTGATGCAAGTGGAGTAGGTATTGGGACAGTTCTGGTGCAATCTCAACGTCCTATAGCTTAGTTCAGTGAGAAGTTGAATGGCTCTAGGAAGAATTACATCACTTATGATAAGGAGTTTTATGCCATTGTAAAAGCTCTTGATCATTGGAGTCATTATCTTCGCCCCAAGCAATTTTTTCTACATTCTGATCATCAAGCACTCAAGTTTATTAATGGACAGCATAAGTTGAATCAAAGGCATGCTAAATGGGTTGAATTTCTTCAATCCTTCTCATTTGTTTCAAAGCATAAATCTGGAAAAACCAATGTCGTGGCTGATGCACTTTCAAGGAGGTATTCTCTTCTATCTATTGTTGACACTAAAATGCTTGGTTTTCATTTTATTAAAGTTACAAGGATGATCAAGACTTTTGTCAATTCTTTGAGGAAGAAAGGGCTGCTCTTTCAGGCCCTTATGTGATTCAGGAAGGTTTTCTTTTCAAGAACAATAAGTTGTGCATTCCCAAAAGTTCAATGCGTGATCTCTTGGTGAAAGAAGCCCATGGTGGAGCTGTTGCTGGTCATTTTGGCATCAACAAGACACTTGACATCCTGCAAGAACACTTTTATTGGCCTAAGATGGCTGGTGATGTCCATAATGTTGTTTCAAGATGCTCTATTTGTCATAAAGCTAAGAGTCAATTTCATCAAGGAATGTATACTCCTCTGCCTGTTCCAAATCAGCCTTGGGAAGATGTGAGCATGAATTTTATTGTGGCACTACCAAGAATTCAAAGAGGGAAAGATGCTATCATGGTAGTTGTTAATCGTTTTTCAAAAATAGCTCATTTCTTCGCATGCACAAAATCAGATGATGCTTCTCATGTTGCTGATCTCTATTTCAAAGAAATTCTCAAGCTTCATGGAGTTCCAAAGACCATTGTAAGCGATAGAGATTCTAAGTTTTAAAGTCATTTTTGGAGATGCTTGTGGAAATTGTCGGGGACAAAGCTCTTGTTTAGTACTGCCTACCATCCTCAAACTGATGGATAAACAGAAGTGACAAATTGAACACTCTCAACTCTTCTCAGAAGTTTGGTGGGAAAAAATATCAAAGATTGGGATAACAAACTTACCCATGCTGAGTTTGCATACAATAGTGCTCCATCATATGCAACAGGAAAGTCTCCATTTGAAGTGTTATGGAGTGAACCCTCTCACTCCCATTGACCTGATCCCACTTCCTATTGAGTCCCAAGTGAGTTTTGAAGCTGAACAACGTGCCAAAGAAATGAAAAAGCTCCATGAACAAGTGAAGACCAGAATTGAAAGGGTGAATGAATTGTACAAGCAAAAGGTAAACAAGTATCGCAACTCCCTTGAATTTAAGCCTGGTGATCTGGTTTGGCTTCATTTAAGGAAGGAAAGGTTTCCCTTTCGTTGGAAGAACAAGCTCATGGCTCATGGTGATGGCCCTTTCAAAATTGTTGAGAAGGTTGGAAGTAATGCATACAAGCTTGAATTGCCTGGAGAAACCAATATTTCTTTCACTTTCAATATTGGTGACTTAAATCGATTCTTGCCTGAAAATGAAGATGCTGAGGATTTGAGGGCAAATCCCAATCAAGGAGCGGAGAATGATGCAGGGGCAAGCATGACTAATCTGATTATGTTAGCAAGTGACATCAAGGAAATTTTGAGCTCCAACTTTAGCTCTCAATTTCAGGTTGGTCCTCAAGCTGTTTTGGGCAAAGTTTTCCTTAGTTGGCTTCCTTACTGTGTCAACTATGATGGAAATTGATTATTTTGGTATCTAAACTCAAATGAAGATTCAAATTTCAAATTAAAGGGGAGGTGAAGAATTTGGACGAATTTTGAAAACTTTGGCCTTGGAAATCCACTTTAGCATTTACTTTTTCAGCATTCAATGTCTAGAATGTTATAGCCTAGTAAGTAGTGTAATCAGCATTGAAAGTTGTTGGCTATTTACTTTTTTCAGCATTCAATGTCTAGAAAGTTGTAGCCTAGTAAGTTGTAGCCTAGTAAGTTGTGTAATCAGCCTTGGACGTTGTTGGCTATTAAATGCTGATGTATGTCATTACCAATGTTGTATGTCTTCTTTAGAAGAGAGTCTTTGTAACTTAGAAGATCAGATTTGTTGAATGAGAATTCTGAAGTTACAAGTTCTTTCAAAACTTGTTGTAAATCTTGTTTTCTTTATCTAACTGTAGGAAGGTTAGTGGTGAGACAAGTGAGTTCTTTATCAATTGGGAGGGTGGCCTAGCCTTTAATCTCAGTTGTGGTGAACTCCATTTCCTGATCTTGAGTGGTGGCATAGCCTTTATCTCAGATCTTTATCCTCTGTTCTATTCTTTAATTCTGAACTCCAAACATTCCACTACCCGTCACGCATCAGATGGCGATCTCCTGGTTCCATCGGATATTGTTTGTAGATTTTTCTGAGCTCGGGGTTATTTTCTACATTTTCTGGAAGATATGGATGTTTTATTAAATGATATGATTTTTATAACCTAAGTTTCTTTCTCTTATTTTCGGTTGAAGATGGCGATCTCCCGGTTCCTACGGACATTTTTGCATATTTTTCCTAAGCACAAGACTATTTTCTGCATTTTCTAGAAGATTTGGATCTTTTGTATTGAAATATATTATTTTTATAGCCTAATTTTGTCTCTTATTTTTCAGTTAAAGATGGAGACCTCCTGGTTCCAATGGACATTTTTGAATATTTTTCTAAGATTGAGTGTATTTTTACATTTTCTATAGGATATGGATCTTCTTATTAAATGTTATTATTTTATAGCCTAATTTTGTATTATCTTATTTTTCAGTTGAAGATGGCGATCTCACAGTCTCAAAGGACACATTTGCGGATTTTTCTGACCTCGGGTCTATTTCTACTTTTTATGGATATATGTATCTTTTTATTAAATGATATGAGTTTATGGTTTAATTTTTGTCTACGCTTATTTTTCAGTTGAATATGTCGATCTTTCGGTTCTAACGGACATTTTTGCTGATTTTTCTAAGCTGGGGGCTATTTTCTACATTTTCTAGAAGATATGGATCTTTTTATTACATGATATTGATTTTTTAGCCTAATCTTGTCCACTCTTATTTTTTACTTGAAGATGCGGTCTCCCAGTTCCAACGGACATTTTTACGCATTTTTCTGACCTAGAGGCTATTTCTGTATTTTCTGAAAGATATCGATCATTTTATTAAATGATATGATTGTTTGCCCAATTTTATCTTCTCATTTTTTTCGTTGAAGATGGTAATCTCTCGGTTCCAACGTGTATTTTTACAGATTTTTCTAAGCTCTTGGCTATTTTTTGTATTATCTTGAAAAACATCGACCGTTTAATTAAATGAAATGATTTTTGGCCGAATTTTGTTTTCTTTTTTGTTAAATTTAGCGATCTCCCGGTTCTGACATATATTTTTTCGGTTTTTCCTGAGCTCGGGGATATTTTCTACATTTTATGGAAAATAATAATCTTTATATTAAATGATATGATGTTTATTGAAAAATTTTGTCTTCTCTTTTTTTCAGTTGAACATAGCGATCTCTTGGTTCCAACGGTCATTATTTTTGGATTTTCTAAGCTCGGTGCTATTTTCTTTATTTTATTGAAGATATGGATCTTTTTATTAAATGATATGATTCTTATAGGTTACATTTGTCTTCTATTTTTTAATTGAAGAAGCGATCTCCCGTTTCTGACGGACATTTTTATGGATTTTTCTGAGCTCAAGGCTATTTTCTACATTTTATGGAAGATATTTACCTTTTTTTAAATAATATGATTTTGTAACCAAAGTTTGTCTTCTATTATTTTCCAATTGAAGATGACAATCTTTATATTGATTGATAAGATTTTTTGGCCTAATTTTTTCTTTACTTATATATTTTAGTTGAAGATGTCATTCTCTCTGTCCCAAATGACATTTTTGCAGATTTTTCTGAGCTCCGGGCTATTTTCTACATTTTCTTGAGGATATGGATCGTTTTGTTTAATGATATGATTTTTGGCCTAATTTTGTCTTCTCTTATTTTTCCAGTTGAAGTTGGCGATCTCCCTGCTCCAAGAACATTTTTGCGGATATTTCTGAGCTCCAGGCTATTTTCCACATTTTCTGGAAGATATGGATCATTTTATTAAATGATATCGGAGAAGACAAAATTAGGCCAAAAAATGTTTGTTGGAACCGGGAAATCGCCATCTTCAACAGAAATATAAAAGAAGACAAAATTCGGAATCAAGAAATCACCATCTTAATCTATAAAAATGTCCATTGTACTGGGATATCGCCATCTTCAACTGAAAAGAAATTTTTATATCATTTTCTGAGCTTGGTGCTATTTTCTACATTTTATTAAAGATATGGATATTTTTATTAAATGATAAGATTTTTCTAGCCTAAATTTGTCTTCTCTTATTTTCTAGTTGAAGATGGCGATCTTCCGGTTCCAAGTCATCTTCAACTGAAAAGAATTTTTAATATCATTTTCTGAGCTTGGTGCTATTTTCTACATTTTATTAAAGATATGGATCTTTTATTAAATGATATAATTTTTCTAGCCTAAATTTGTCTTCTCTTATTTTCTAGTTGAAGATGCGATCTCCCGGTTCCAATAGAAATTTTGCAAATTTTTCCGAGTTCTAGAGTATTTTCCACATTTTTGGAAGACTTGGATCGTTTTATTAAACGATATGATATTTTGGCCTAATTTTGGCTTCTCTTATTTTTCAAGTTGAAGATGGCGATCTACCGGTTCCAACAGATATTTTTGCAGATTTTTCTGAGCTCGGGGCTATTTTCTACATTTTCTCAAAGATATGGATCTTTTTATTGCATAATATTATTTTTGTAGACTAATTTTGTCTTCTCTTATCTTTCAGTTGAAGATGGCAACATCCCGGTTCCAACGGAAATTTTGCCGATATTTCTGAGCTCGGGACTAGTTTCTACATATTCTGTACAGTATAGAATTTTTATTAAATGATATGATTTTTCTATCCTAATTTCGTATCCTCTTATTTTCCAATTGAAGATGGCGAGGAAATTTCTGCAGATTTTTTGACCTCGACGCTATTTTTTGCGTTTTTTGGAAGATATCGATTGTTTAGATATCGATTGTTTATTAAATGTTTTGATTTTTTGGCCAAATTTTGTCTTCTCTTATTTTTTTTCGTTGATTATCACGATCTCCCGAAACCAACAGATATTTTTGTAGATTTCATTGAGCTATGGCTTATTTTTTGTATTATATGTAAGATATCGATCGTTTTAATAAATGATATGATTTTTGGCCTAATTTTATCTTCTCTTTTTTCATTAAATTTGACGATCTCCTGGTTCTGACGGATATTTTTACGGATTTTTCTGAGCTCGGGGATATTTTCAACATTTTATGGAAAATAAGAATCTTTATATTAAATGATATGATTTTTATTGCCAAATTTTGTCTTCTCTTAATTTTCAGTTGAACTTGGCGATTTCCTGGTTCCAACGGAAATTTTTTTGGATTTTCTAAGATCGATGCTATTTTCTTTACTTTATGGAATATTGATATTTTTATTAAATGATATGCTTTTGATAGCTTAAGTTTGTCTTCTATTATTTTTAAGTTGTTGATGACGATCTCCCAGTCCCAACAGATATTTTTGCGGATTTTTGGAGCTCCGGGCTATTTTCTACATTTTATGGAAGACAAGGATCTTTTTATTAAATGATATGATTTTTATAACCTAAGTTTGTCTTCTCTTATTTTTCAGCGGATATTTTTGCAAATATTTCTGACCTCCGGGCTATTTTTCACATTTTCTAAAATATATGTATCGTTTTATTAAATTATATCAGAGAAGACAAAATTAGTCCAAAAAATGTCCGTTGGAACCGGGAAATCACGATCTTCATCTATAAAAATGTCTGTTATAACCGGGATATCGCCATCTTCAACTGAAAAGATTTTTATATATCATTTTCTGAGCTTAGTGCTATTTTCTACATTTTATGAAAGATATTATTAATTGATAACATTTTTCTAGCCTAAATTTGACTTCTCTTATTTTCATGTTGAAGATGGCGATCTTTTTATTAAATGATACGATTTTTTGATAAATTTTGTCTTTCCAGTTGAAGATGGCGATCACCCGGTTCCAATAGACATTTTTGGGGATTTTTCTGAGCTCCGGCCTATTTTCCACATTTATGGAAGATATGGATTGTTTTAGTAAATGATATGATATTTTGGTCTAATTTGTCTTCTCTTATTTTCCAGATGAAGACGTCGACTCCTGGTTCCAATGGACATTTTAACGGATTTTTCTGAGTTTGTGGCTATTTCTACATTTTCTGGAAGATATGTTTCTGTTTATTAAACAATATCATTTTTTTATCTAATTTTGTTTTCTCATGTTTTCAGTTGAATATGTCGATTTCCTAGTTCCAATGGACATTTTTGCGAATTTTTCTAAGCTTGGAGCAATTTTTTCTACATTTTCTGAAAGATATGAATCTTTTTATTAAATGAAATGATTTTTTGGCCTAATTTTGTCTTTTGTTAGTTTTCAGTTGATGGTGATCTCCCGATTCTAATAGACATTTTTGCTGATTTCCTGAGCTCCTGGCTATTTTCTAAATTTTCTGGAAGATATGAATCATTTTATTAAATTATATAATTTTTGGCCTAATTTTGTCTTTCTTATTTTTAAGTTGAAAAGTGCGATCTCCTTGTTCATACGTATATTTTTGCGGATTTTCCTAAGTCCAGTGCTATTTTCTACATTTTCCAGAAAACATGTATCTTTATATTAAATGATATGATTTTCATACCCTAATTTTGTCGTCTCTTATTTTTTATTGAAGATGGCAATCTCCTCGTTCCAACAGACATTTTTGCAGACATTTCTGAGCTCGAGACTATTTTCTACATTTTCTAGATGATATGGAGATTTTTATTAAATGATATGATTTTTATAACCTAAGTTCTTCTTATCTTATTTTTTTCAATTGAAGATGACCATCTCCCGGTTCCATCAGACATTTTTGCGGATTTTTCTGAGCTTCGGCCTATTTTCTACATTATCTGGAAGAAATGAATAGTTTTATTAAATGATATGATTTTTGGCCTAATTTTGTTTTCTCTTATTTTTAAGTTGAAAATTCCGATATCCAGGTTACAACTGACATTTTGCCGTTTTTCTGAGATCGGGCATATTTTTTGCATTTTCTGGAAGATAATGGATCGTTTTATAAAAGGATATAATTTTTTGGTTTAATTTTGTCTTCTTTTATTTTTTTCGTTGAAAATAGCGATCTTTCGATTCCAATGGACATTTTTGTGGATTTTTATGGGCTTCAGCCTATTTTCTACATTTTCTGTAAGATATGGATCTTTATATTAAATGATTTGACTTTTATAGCATAAGTTTGTCTTCTCTTATTCTTTCACTTGAACATGGCGATCTCTCGGTGACAACACGGTTGGGTCGTTCAGTGGGGAAGGGGTGGCCCCTTCGACTTATGACTGAAGACACGACAAGGTCATTCAGTGGGGAAGGGGTGGCCCCTTCGACTTACGGCTGCCGACGGATAGGGTCGTTTAGTGGCGAAGGGGTGGCCCCTTCGACTTACGGTCGACGACTTATAGGGTCGTTCAGCGGCGAATGGGTGGTCCCTTCGACTTACGGCTGATGACTCGATATAGTGGACATAAGTTATCCAATGTAATTTGTTTAATGAATATATCCCTTCAAGATTTTCCTAAGGATTGGATCCTTGTAGCGAGGAGTTTGATGGGGGTAATTATCATAAAATTCATAAATGCTCTATCGAAGAAAGTTGTTTCGAAAAGGCAGAAGAATTGTATTTTGATGAAAAACATGTTTATTGAAGAGATAAAAAAGTGTACATGCATTTCTGAATCTCGTCGGGGGTCATTTTTGTTCCATGCCTTTATTTGATCTTGAGCTTAGAAACTTGCTACTCGACCACCTTAGTGATATGCGACCCCGTCATCTTGATCTTTTGCTTCGAGTGCCCCTCTTTGCCTGGTTGATTATTGACCAGGTTCTTGGGGTGCCCGCTTTTGACCAGTGCATAGATTTATTTCTAGAGTGTCTAGCAATCGTTGATATCATACCCATAATTATTGTGGTATTTGCAGAACTTGAGGTCATCCCTTTTTTTATATTTGCCCTTCTTGGCGGACTCCTAGACCGGTTCTTCTCGTTGGAAGCTAGGACCTCTGCCTTGGGTGTGTTTGGTCTTGCATAAGCTGTGTGCTCCTTGTTTCGGGGGGCTCCTCTCCCTCTGTCTCTTATCCCGAAATTCCTGGCGAGGGGTTCCCTGGGATGGCTTTTCTTGCCTGGTGTCTCCATGACATGTACAAGTGTCTTTCCCAGTAGCTTCAATTGGTTCCTCTGCTTCTTCAGAGATGGTGAACCGATCTGTTATATTGAACAGCTCCACGAGATTGTTAGGTGGAAACTGGTGGAGTGCCCTCTGCAAGTGTTTGTCATACACTGCTTGAGTGAAGGCCATAATGACAGTCACATCCAGTATGTCCTCTACTTGGAGCATTTTATCCCTGAATCGCTGGACGAGGGCTCGAATTGGCTCCTTATCCTTATATTTGAAGGTAAAGAGGTGGAAGGACTTTCTCTTGGGACACCGATCCGAGACAAAGTGCGAGCAAAACAAACCGGATAACTCATCAAATGAGCCGATACAGCCGTCGGGTAATCCGTTGTACCAGCCCTTTGCCGTATTGACTAGGGTAGTGTGAAAAGCTTGGCAAAGGTATGGCTCATCGCCCCATGAAATAGCATCATGTTTAGGTATTTGCGGATGTGTGCCCACGGGTCTCTTATGCCATCATATGTCGGCAAGGCGATGAGTTCGAATTTCAGGAGAAAATGATCATACGTGATGTTTTCTTTTAATGGGGTCTACTGAAGTGCAGAATGGATAAGCTGGAATCGCCCATCCATACCTTGCATGTATGTAGCTCCTGAGGATCGGTTGAGAATTTCCTCCGCCTCTCTCCTCACATACCCCCCTGCAAAATCGAGATGGTTGTAGCCTGGTGAGATTCTATTTATTACCTGATCCAGGATGCTGCGAGTCGCTTGCTTATAGTTGGATGGACAAGGTCCTTCCCGAAAACTGAAGGTATGGTTATCATTCTTCATTTTACCGTATTGGTGAGATGTAGGAGTTGTATTGAGTCGACCCGCTCTGCAAATTAGTCGAATTGCTACTGGGACACCTTAGGTACTTCGGTGGTCCTCTTGGGTCTTTTTGATCAGGATGTTGAATCTGAGGCATCCTCCACCTGGATATTGTTTGCTTTTTGTTTCTCGCTTGACCAGGGTTCGATTCGATGTTTCTTGGTCCAGCCGACATAGCTTATTGATTGCTTTGGGATGTTGAACTGATAAACTTTCTCACATACGACGCCAAACTGTTAAGGCCAAAAATGATTGAAACAATTGAGATGTTGATGTGGATCCTTTCTTGTTGAGTTGGAGCCTCATCAGTCGATTGAGTAGGACCCTATGTTGGAAGAACCAGAGTCATTGGTGGATGGTGGTTGACTTGCAGTGCTTGTTCGACCCTCGAACGGTTCAAGCATCAATCGATCGATACTGAGAAGCTTAGGTACGACCCTCTTGTAGGATCGAGACTCGAAGATCAGCACCACAAGGAAGCGTCGGGGAGGTTGGATCTGGGTCCCGACCCAAATCCCCTCCGACGCTTAAGTTAGAATAGAATTTAAGAGAGGGAAGAAGCTTGGCACAGCTGAGATCGACCCACTGAGGCTCGTCTCAGGTCTGGCGTCGCAAGCTCTTTTGTAGAAGAAAATAAGATGAAGTGTGTAATCTCAGAGTCTCAGATCTCGTACCTCTTTATTCTGTCTGTCTCCCTGTATTTATAGGCCTCGGGGGTCTTTTAAGTGACGTTGAGAGGATAACGGTCACCAATTATGGTGCCATGATCTCCCCCCTTTAATAGGGGCAATCATCGTCCATGTCGCTGCTATTTATGAGCTCACCCTTAATCCTATGTTCAATTGGTAGGAGTGCAATGGGCGACTGACATGTGGGCCTTGACTGAGTCAGTTTCAGGGTTCACTTGTAGGCTCTATGGGCCTTTGTCGCTCGCCAAATGACTCCCCTCGAGTACCGGCCAGATGACTCAACATGCCTAATTTTGTTTTCTCTTATTTTTCAGTCCAACTGAAATTTTTGCGGATTTTTTGACCTCTGAGCTATTTTCTAAATTTTGTGGAAGATATGTATCTTTGTATTAAATGATATGATTTTTATAGCCTAAGTTTGTCTTCTCTTATTTTTCTATTTAAGATGGTGATCTCCTGGTTCCAACAGACATTTTTACGAATTTGTCTACGCTCCGAGCTATTTTCTACATTTTATGGAAGATGTAGATAACTTTATTTAATAATATGATTTTCTTTGCATAAAATTGTCTTCTCTTATTTTTTTCGAAGATGGCGATCTCTCGGTTCCAACGGACAGTTTTGCAGATTTTTCTGAGCTCTGACAAATTTTCTACATTTTCTGTATTATATGAATCTTTATATTAAATGAAATGCTTTTTATAATCTAATGTTATCCTCTCTTATTTTTCAGTTGAAGATCGCGTTCTCATTTTCCACGGACATTGTTTTCAGATTTTTCTTAGCACAGATCTATTTTCTACAGTTTATTAAAGATATGGATCTTTTATTAAATGATATGATTTTTATAGCCTAATTTTGTCTTTTCTTTTTTTAGTTGAGAATGGCAATCTCCCAGTTCCAACAGACATTTGTGCGGATTTTCTTAGATATGGATCTTTTATTAAATTATATGATTTTTTGGCCTAATTTTGTTTTCTCTTTTTAAGTTGAAAATTCCGATCCCTCGGTTTCAACTTACATTTTTCCATTTTTCTGAGCTCGGGGTATTTTCTGCATTTTCTAGAAGCTATGGATGTTTTTATTAAATGATATCATCTTTGGCCTAATTTCGTCTTCTCCTACTTTTAAGTTAAAGATGGGGATCTCACTGTTCCAATTGATATTTTGCCGATTTTTCTGAGAATGGGGATATTTTCTGCATATGCTGGAAGATATGGATTGTTTTATTAAATGATATAATTTTTTGATTTAATTTTGTCTTCTCTTATTTTTTTCGTTGAAGATAGCGATCTCCTGGTTCCAACAGAGATTTTTGCGGATTTTTATGAGCTCCGGGCTACTTTCTATATTTTCTGTAAGATATGGATCTTTATATTAAATGATATGCTTTTTATAGCATAATTTTTTCTTCTCTTATTTTTTTAGTTGAACATGGCGATTTCCCAGTTCTAACGAACATTTTTTGCTAATTTTTATTAAGCTTGGTGCTATTTCCTATATTTTATGGAAGATATGATTCTATATATTAAATGATATGATTTTTAGGTTCAAATTTTGGCTTCTCTTATTTTTTTGTTGAAGATGGCGATCTCTCGGTTCAAACGAACATTTTTTTCGGGTTTTTCTAAGCTTGCTACTATTTTCTAAATTTTATTTAAAATATGGATCTTTTTATTAAATGATATAATTTTTATCGTCTAAGTTTATCTTCTCTTATTTTTTTTAGTTGAAGATGACGTCTCCTGGTTCAAACGGAATTTTTTGCAAATTTTTATGAGTTCGAGGCTATTTTCTATATTTTCTGGAAGATTTGGATCATTTAATTTGATTTTTGGCTAATTTTGTCTTCTCTTTTTTTTCGTTGAAGATGGCGATCTTTTGGTTCCAAAGAACATTTTGGCGGATTATTTGAGCTACGGGCTATTTTCAAAAGTTTCTGTTAGATATGGATCTTTATAAATGATATGATTTTTACAGCCTAATTTTGTCATCACTTATTTTTCATTTGAGGATGGCGATCTCCCGGTTCCAACGGACATTTTTACGAATTTTTCTGAGCTCGAGTCTATTTTCTACATTTTCTGAAAACTATGTATCTTTATATTAAATGATATGATTTTTGGCCAAATTTTGTCTTGCCTTTTTTTAGTTGAAGATGACGAACTCCCGGTTCCAATTACCATTTTTGCGGTATTTTCTGAGCTCGGAGCTATATCTTACATTTTCTGTAAGATATGGATCTTTATATTAAATGATATAATTTTTAAATCCTAATTTTGTATTCTTTTATTTTAAAGTTGTAGATGGCGATCTCCTGGTTTCATCGGATATTGTTGCAGTTTTTCTGAGCTTGGGATTATTTTCAACATTTTCTGGAAGATATGGATGTTTTTTAAATGATATGATTTTTATAACCTAAGTTTCTCTTCTCTTATTTTTCAGTTGATGTTGTCGATCTCCCCGGTTCCAACGTATATTTCTGCTGATTTTTCTGAGGTCGGGGCTATTATCAAAATTTTCTAAAAGGTATTGATATTTTTATTAAATGATAGGATTTTTGGCCTAATTTTCTATTATCTTATTTTTCAGTTGAAGATGTCAATTTTCCAGTTCAAATGGACATTTTTGCATATTTTTCCTGAGCTCGGGACTATTTTCTGCATTTTCTGGAAGATTTGGATCTTTTGTATTGAAATATATTTTTTATAGCCTAATTTTGTCTCCTCTTATTTTTATGTTGAAGATGGTGACTTCCCAATTCCAACGGATATTTTTGCAGATTTTACTGAGATCGAGCGTATTTTTACATTTTCTATATGCTATGGATTTGTTTATTAAATGATATGATTTTTATAGCCTAATTTGGTCTTCTCTTATTTTTCAGTTGAAGGAGGTGATATCCCTTGCCAATGGATATTGTTGTGGATTTTTCTGACCTCCGGCCTATTTCTACTTTTTGTGGAAGATATGTATCTTTTTATTAAATGATATTAGTTTTTGGCTTAATTTTGTCTACTCTTATTTTTCAGTTGAATTTGGCGATCTTTCGGTTTTAACAGACATTTTTTGCTGATATTTCTAAACTTAGGGCTATTTTCTATATTTTCTAAAAGATATGGATCTTTTTATTAAATGATATGATTTTTCTAGCCTACTTTTGTCTTCTCTTATTTTTCACTTGAAGATGCGATCGCCCAATCCCAATTGACATTTTTGCGAATTTTTCTGACATCGATGCTATTTTTTGTATTTTCCGAAAGATATCGATCATTTTATTAAATGATATGATTTTTGGCCTAATTTTATCTTCTCATATTTTTTTCGTTGATGAAGGATGTCTCTCGGTTCCAACAGATATTTTTGCGGATTTTTCTGAGCTCTGGGCTTTTTTCTATATTATCTGGACAAAATCGACCGTTTTATTATATGATATGATTTTTGGCTGAATTTTGTTTTCTTTTTTTGTTGAATTTAGCGATCTCTCGGTTTCGACAGATATTTTTTCGGATTTTTTGGAGCTCAGGGATATTTTCAAAATTTTATGTAAAATAAGAATCTTTATATTAAATGATATGATTTTTATTGCCAAATTTTGTCTTTTGTTTTTTCCTGTTGAACATAGCGATCTCCCAGTTCCAATGAACATTTTTCGGATTTTTTGAGCTCAATGCTATTTTCTTTATTTTATGGAAGATATGATCTTTTTATTAAATGATATGATTTTTATAGCATAAGTTTGTCTTCTATTATTTTTAAGTGGAAAATCGATCTTCCGGTTCCAACGGACATTTTTTGCGGATTTTTCCGAGCTCAGTGCTATTTTCTACATTTTACGGAAGATATGGATATTTTATTAAATGATATGATTTTTATAACCAAAGTTTGTCATGATTTATGGCCTAATTTTGTCTTCTCTCGGTCCCAAAGGACATTTTTTGCGGATTTTTCTGAGCTTCGGGCTATTTTCAAAATTTTCCGGAAGATATTGATTGTTTTATTAAATGATATTATTTTTTGGCCTAATTTTGTCTTCTCTTAATTTTCAGTTGAAGTTGGCGATCTCCCGGTTCCAATAGACATTTTTGTGGATATTTCTGATCCCTGAGCTGTTTTTGACATTTTCTGGAAGATATTGATGTTTTATTTAATGATATCGGAGAAGACAAAATTAAGCCAAACGATGTTTGTTGGAACCGGGAAATTGACATATTCAACTGAAATATAAGACATGACAAAATTTGGAAACGGGAAATCACCATCTTCATCTATAAAAATGTCTGTTGTAACCGGGATATCGCCATCTTCAACTGGAAAGATTTTTATAAATCATTTTCTAAGTATGGTGCTATTTTCTACATTTTATGAAAGATATGGATCTTTCTATTTAAAGATATGATTTTTCTAGCCTAAATTTGTCTTCCTTTATTTTGCAGTTGAAGATGGCGATCTTTTTATTAAATGATATGATTTTTGGCTTAAGTTTGTCTTCTTATATATTCCTTTTGAATATGGCGATCACCCAGTTCCAACGGACATTTTTGCGGATTTTTTTGAGCTCCGGCCTATTTTCCACATTTTTGGAAGATATGGATTATTTTATTAATTAATATGATATTTTACCTAATTTTATCTTCTCTTATTTTTCCAGTAAAAGATGTCAATCTCCAGTTCCAATGGACACTTTTGCAAAATTTTCTAAGTTTGGGGCTATTTCTACATTTTCTGGAAGATATGTTACTTTTTATTAAACGAAATGATTTTTTTGCCTAATTTTGTCTTCTCATATTTTTCAGTTGAATATGTCAATTTTTCGCTTCCAACAAACATTTTTGCGAATTTTCTGAGCTCGGAGCAATTTCTCTACATTTCCTGGAAGATATGGACTTTTTATTAAATGATACGATTTTTGGCCTAATTTTGCCTTTTCTTAGTTTCCAATTGATGGCGATCTCCCGGTTCCAACAGATATTTTTGCAGATTTTCTGAGCTCTGGGCTATTTTCCACGTTTTTGGAAGATATGGATCATTTTATTAAATGATATGATTTTTTGTCTTAAATTGTCCTATCTTATTTTTAAGTTGAAGAGTCCAACCTCCCGGTTCCAACGGATATTTTTGCAGATTTTTCTGTGTTCGACGCTATTGTCTACATTTTCTGGAGGACATGTATCTTTATATTAAATGATATGATTTTCATACCCCAATTTTGCTTCTCTTATTTGTTTTTTTGAAGATGTCGATCTCCTCGTTCCAACAGAGATTTTTACAGATTTTTCTCAGCTTGAGGCTATTTTCTACATTTTCTGGATGATAAGGAGCTTTTTGTTAAATGATAGGATTTTTATAACCTAAGTTCACTTATCTTATTTTTTAGTTGAAGATGACGATCTCCCGGTTCCATCGGACATTTTTTCGGATTTTTCTGAGCACCCGGCCTATTTCTACGTTATCAGGAAGATATGAATAGTTTTATTAAATGATATGATATTTTAGCCTAATTTTGTTTTCTCTTATTTTTAAGTTGAAAATTCCGATCCAACTTACATTTTGCCGATTTTTCTTAGCTCGAGGCTAATTTCTGCATTTTCTAGAAAATATAGATCTTTTTATTAAATGATATCATCTTTGGCCTAATTTTGTCTTCTCTTATTTTTAAGTTGAAGATGGTGATCAGACTATTCCAACAGAATTTTTTGCGGAGCTTTGTTCTATTTTCTACATTTTCAGTATGATATACATCTTTATATTAAATGATACGATTTTTATAGCCTAATTTTATCTTCCCTTATTTTTCAATTGAATATGACGATTCCCCGGTTCCAACGGGCATTTTGCGGACTTCTCTGAGCTCCAGACTATTTTCAGCATTTTCTGGAAGAAATGGATCTTTTATTAAATGATATGATTTTTGGCCTAATTTTGCCTTCTCTTATTTTTTAGTTGTAGATGGCGATTTCCTGGTTCCATCGGATATTGTTTACAGATTTTTCATAGCTCGGGATTATTTTCTACATTTTCTGGAAGATATGGATGTTTATTAAATGATATGATTTTTTATAATCTAAGTTTCTCTTCTTTTATTTGTCGGTTGAAGATGGCGATCTCCCAGTTCCTACAGACATTTTGACGTATTTTTCCTGAGCCTGGGACTATTTTCTGCATTTTCTAGAAGATTTGGAACTTTTGTATTGAAATATATTATTTTTACAGCCTAAATGTCTCTCCTCCTATTTTTTAGTTGAAGATGTCGACCTCCCGGTCCCAACGGACATTTTTGAAGATTTTTCTAAGATCGAGTGTATGTTTACATTTTCTATAGGATTGGATCTTTTTATTAAAAGATATGATTTTTATAGCCTAATTTTGTCTTCTCTTATTTTTTAGTTGAAGATGGCGATCACCCCGTCTCAACAGACATTGTTGCGGATTTTTCTTACCTCGGGCCTATCTCAACTTTTTGTGGAAGATATGTATCTTTTTATTAAATGATATGAGTTTTTGGCTTAATTTTGTCTACTCTTATTTTTCAGTTGAATATGTCGATCTTTCGGTTCCAACGGACATGATTGTTTGCGGAAGATATGATTTTTATAAGATATGATTGTTTGCCCAATTTTATCTTCTCATTTTTTCGTTGATGAAGGCGATCTCCCGGTTCCAACGGGTATTTTGGCAGATTTTTTTGAGCTCTCTAGGCTTCTGTATGATCTTGAAGATATCGACCGTTTTATTGAATGATATGATTTTTTGGTTGTTTGTTTTCTTTGTTTTTGTTAAATTTAGCGATCTCCCGGTTCCGACAGAAATTTTTGAGGATTTTTCTGAGCTCGGTGATATTTTCTACCTTTTATGGAAAATAATATATATTAGACGATATTATTTGTATTGCCAAATTTTGTCTTCTCTTTTTTTCAATTGAACATAGCGATCATTTGGTTCCAACGGACATTTTTTCGGATTTTCTAAGCTCGGTGCTATTTTTTAAATTTTATTGAAGATATGGATATTTTATTAAATGATATGATTTTTATAGCTTAAGTTTGTGTTCTATTATTTTTAAGTTGAAGATGCGAGCTCCCAGATCCGATGTACATTTTTACGGATTTTTCTGAGCTCAAGGCTAGATATGGATCTTTTTTTAAATAATATGATTTTTATAACCAAAGTTTGTCTTCTCTTATTTTCCAATTGAAGATGGCGATCTTTATATTTTTGTGGATTTTTAGTTGAGCTCAGAAAATATTTTAGTTGAAGACATGACTCTCTCAGTCCCAAAGGATATTTTTATGGACTTTTTGAGCTCCTGGCTATTTTACACATTTTCGTGAAGACATGGATCGTTTTCTTAAATGATATGATTTTTGTCCTAATTTTGTCTTCTCATATTTTCAAGTAAAAGTTGGCGATCTCCCGGCTTCAACGAATATTTTTGCAGATATTTCTAAGCTCCGGGCTATTTTCCATATTTTCTTGAAGATATGGATTGTTTTATTAAATGTATCGGATAAGACAAAATTGGGCCAAAAAATGTTTGTTGGAACCGGAAAATCGCCATCTTCAATGGAATATAAAAGAAGATAAAATTCGGAAACAAGAAATCACCATCTTAATCTATAAAAATGTCCATTGTACTGGGAAATCTTCAACTGAAAAGATTTTTATATATCATTTTCTGAGCTTGGTTCTATTTTCTACATTTTATGAAAGATATGGATCTTTTTATTAATTGATATGATTTTCTAGCCTAAATTTGTCTTCTCTTATTTTTCTAGTTGAAGATGACGATCTCCCGGTTCCAATGGAAATTTTTGCAAATTTTTCTGAATTCCGGCATATTTTCCACATTTTTTAGAAGACATGGATCATTTTAGTAAATGATATGATATTTGGGCCAAATTTTGGCTTCTCTTATTTTCAAGTTGAAGATGGCGATCTCCTGGTTCCAACAGATATTTTGGCAGATTTTTCTGAGCTCGATGCTATTTTCTACATTTTCTCGAAGATATGGATCTTTTTATTACATTATACGATTTTTGTAGGCTAATTTTTTCTTCTCTTATTTTTCACTTGAAGATGGCAACTTCCCGGTTCCAACGGACATTTTTACTGAGATTTCTGAGCCTTGGACTAGTTTCTACATTTTCTGTAAGATATTTATCTTTTTTAAATGATATGATATTTCTATCCTAATTCTGTATTCTCTTATTTTTCGATTGAAGATGGTAAACTCCCAATTCCAACAGAAATTTGTGCAGATTTTTCTGACCTCGAGGCTTTTTTCTGCGTTTTTTGGAAGATATCGATCATTTTATTAAATGTTTTGACTTTTTGGCCGAATTTTGTCTTCTGTTATTTTTTTCGTTGATTATCGTGATCTCCCAAAACCAATGGATATTTACGGATTTCATTGAGCTATGGACTATTTCTTGTATTATCTGGAAGATGTCGATCGTTTTAATAAATGATATGATTGTTGGCCTAATTTTGTCTTCTCTTTTTTCATTAAATTTGGCGATCTCTTGGTTCTGACGGATATTTTGTTGGTTTTTTCTGAGCTCGGAGATATTTTCTACATTTTATGGAAAATAAGAATCTATATGATTTTTGTTGCCAAATTTTTTCTTCTCTAATTTTTCTGTTGAACATGGCGATTTCCCAGTTCCAACGGAAATTTTTTCTAATTTTCTATGGTCGGTGCTATTTTCTTTACTTTATGGAAATATGGATCTTTTTATTAAATGATATGCTTTTGATAGCTTAAGTTTGTCTTCTATTATTTTTAAGTTGAAGATGACGATCTCCGAGTTCCAACGGACATTTTTGCGGATTTTTTTGGAGGTCCAGGCTATTTTCTACATTTTATGAAAGATATCGATATTTTTATTAAATGATATGAGTTTTATAACCTAAATTTGTTTTCTCTTATTTTCCAGTTGAAGATGGTGATCTTTTTATTAAATGATATGATTTTTGGCCTAATTTTGTCTTCTCTTATATTTCAGTTGAAGATGGCATTCTCTCGGTCTCAAACGAAATTTTTGCAGTTTTTTGAGCTCCGAGCTATTTTCCACATTTTTGGAAGATATGTAACGTTTTATTAAATTATATGATTTTTTGGCCTAATTTTGTCTTCTCTTACATTCCAGTTGAAGTTGGCGATCTCCCGGTTCCAACGGACATTTTTGCAGATATGCATGAGGTCCAAGATGTTTTCCTTATTTTCTGGAATATATGGATCGTTTAATTAAATGATATCAGAGAAGATAAAATTAGGCCAAAAAATGTCCGTTGGAACCGATAAGTCGCCATCTTCAACTAAAATATAAGCGAAGAAAAAATTTGGAACCGGGAAATCGCCATCTTCATCTATAAAAATGTCCGATGTAACTTGGATATCGCCATGTTCAACTGAAAATATTTTTATCTACCATTTTCTGAGCTTGGTGCTCTTTTATACATTTTATGAAAGATATGGATCTTTTTATTAATTGATATAATTTTTCTAGCCTAAATTTATCTTCTTGTTATGAATCAACTACTGGGGGAGGAACCCACAGCCCTTTATTTATAGGCATGGTAGGAGAGTAGAAAGATAAAATACATAGATATGGGCGTATCTTTAAGATAACCGCAATTCTAACCGACTCTGGTTATTTCCATTCACAACACTCCCACTTATCCAGCCATAGGTGTGGACTCTGCTCAAGAGTACTTTGGGATTCTGAGCGTAATAAGAGTCTCACATGGGGTGGATATTTCAGGATCCTGAGTTGGTGAGGTTTTCCTCGTTAAAACCTTTAGCTATGAAAAACCCTGTGGGAAAAACCATAGTTAAGGAAAAAGAGTACAAACGCTCATTAACTCCCCCTGATTTGTACAAGTGACTCTGCTCATGAATACTTCTGGATTCTGATCGTCACAGAGGGGTGGATACTTCAGGATCCAGAGTTGATGTGATTTGCCTCGTTAAAACCTTTGCTATGGAAAGCCTAGTGGGAAAAACCATAGCTAAGGGAAAAGAGTACAAATTCCATCAACTCCCGCTAATCTGTAAAAGCTCATAGGCTTTCAGATCTCTTAGGCTTATCTCATCACTCTTATTTACAACATTCCGAAAATATACACATATTACAAAGTTATCACAATTAAGTAGCTGTTGAATCCAGGAACTCTGGAGAGGTGTGCTAAGTATCGTTGCCTCTGATGTGGTTTTCAGATTATGTGGTCAGCTCCACAATACCAGCCTCTATCCCAATTGTCACTGGGATGAACCAGCAGGTGCCCTCAATTACATCATTGGTGTGGTGAGGATCTCGGAATGATAGGATGATGTCGCCTTCATAAATTGCTTTGCAGATCTGCAGTAGATGGTCATCCCACTGTGGGTACCCGTTCTGTGATTTCTCAGTATATGGACCGAACCTGTAACTGCATTTGCATGAACATTGGAGGATGATACTTCATATTGTAAGTCCAAATCTTTCGACCCTTGGAGGAAGCACAGAAGGCTTAACTCTGGTCTAATGGCCCTTTTAGGTGACAACTATCTCTGGCTAATGAGTTTACTGCAATAGCTATATCGGGACGCGTGTAGTTAGCCAGGAGTGCCTGATTGCACTTAGACAAGGGACTTTAGGACCAGTTATATCCTCCCCCTCTTCCAGCGATCGGAAGGGTTCTTTTTGTACATCCATTAAGTATACTACAGTAGGTGTACTTTGGATGACAATGGTCCTCCCTCTTAATTTCTCCAACGCACTTTTGGGCGTACATAACAGGATTCTATAAGCCATGACTTTATATTTGCCTAGGTAATTCATTTCATGTTTAATAGTCAGGCTTGAACAGATGTTTCGGTTTTATCTTCAGGAGATCCGATGAGATTTTAGTTGTTTACAACTATGATCTCTAATCCTGTTCTTTGCTTAGATGCAAAAACAACCCTCGGTAGGAATCATTTATCTGTCAAATGATTCTCTTGGTTGTACATTATTTATTATACTTATTGTTTTTCTTCAATAGAATAGGCGTCCCGAAGTCTATTCAGGCATTTAAGGAAATGTGGAAATTATCTTTACCAAGATATCCACGAAGGTATGCCGTCACAACATACAATAACAGCATATCCAAAATTTTCCTTCGCCAAATCGTAAGGTATTCGCTTTTGATAACTTAGGGAGACTGATGCATCATTTATGAGACATGCTCATTTTAATTTGTTTGATCCCTAGTTTCAGTGAAATTTTCCTTTGGCTATAGGTTGTACCTTATAGCATACGATTTTGTATTTATTTTTTGTTATGTGTGCAATACTTTATTTTATCCACAGGTTTGACACCTTTTGGTGTCTGGACTTCAGGTCCGAACATTTCACGTTTCATAAGTGAGTCCAGCTCATCTTTTATTGTCCCATTCCACATTTGGCCAATCTCTTCGTTTACCTTCTAGCAACGGAGTATGAAACGATAATTTATAAACATCATCGCTTTTGCGATGTATTTGGCAATATGATACGTGAATACATTGTCGACCATTTATGTTCTATCTGTCCAACACCTCCACAGTACGTACAACATTTGCTTTCAATTTCACTTTTTCCCGGCAGTTCCTCTGCAGTGGATTCCGGGAAGGGTGAGTGTGTGGACGTGAGCTCATTGTCCTGTGGTAGTATTGTCTTAAGGTCTCCAGGAGTTTCTGTCCTTGGAGCCTGGTGGTCTGCCTCTTTTCTGTTGAGGATTAGCCACTTCTGCTGCTGGTGGATTGCATCCATCCTCGAGTATGTCAATCCTAGCTGGAGTTTTTGCAGCAGGGATGTGTAATCTGACAATCTTCTGGTTATCAGTAAATAAGTTCGATAAGTGGTGAACATTGTTCTGTGGATGATCTTCAGGATCGCATCATCCCATTTGTTTTTGTTACCGAATCATAGTGGGTCAAGCTTTTTGTATCCCACGTTATAATTTGCTTTGCGCCATATTTTCCAGTATCTGGGCCTATGTTGGGGAAACTTTTCTCATCACAGTCTTCAAGATGTGCCTTAAATGCGTCCCCCGTTTGGGGTTCTAGGTATCTTATAAGTGAGGGTGAGTCAAACCCTACATGGATACCTAGGTGACGTTGAGGACCGTTTTGGTCCTCTGTGGTGGTGCAATGGGGATTTAAACTGCGCGTCCGAAGATTCTCAGATGAGAAATGTTCGGTGGCATTCCATATGCAAGTTGCATTGGAGACTCTGATCTCCAGAGGGTCTTTTATTTACGATGCAGCATGCAGAATTTGCATGTCCCCATGCATCCATCGGCAATCGAGATTAAATGGACGTTCAATCCAGTGGAGTCTACTTATCAGTGACTCTACCGACCCATTTTGGGTATGAACATGCGGCACTGTATGTTCATTTTCTATTCTCGTTGCTTGGCAGTACTCTTGAAATGACCGGGAGGTATATTTCCCAACATTAACCAGACTTATTTTCTATATTTTATTGTCTGGGAAATATGCCCGCAACATTTTTATTTTGTGCCAATAGCTTTAGAAAAGCTAAGTTATGGGTCTGTAGTAGACACACATACGAATATTCTGAGGATGCATTTATCATTGCAATGAAGTACTGAAATAGCCCACTAGGGGGTGGATTTTATCCACATCTATCTCCTTATATTCTTTTTGAGGAAGCGTGGAGATTCTTTTTCAACTTTTCGTAGAGATGACATTTTAATTAGTTTTTCCTTATAGCAAGGGATGCGAGGGAATTCTCCCTTATGAAGAATCTTCTGGTTCTTCAAGTCATACCCATAGGATAAGATGCGGTGCATCGTCACTGATCCAGGGTGGCCAAGTCTATCATGCCAGAGTAAAAACTTGGCTGATGTCGGGCACTTCAGGTGCTCCGTTTAATTTCGCTTCCTTTCTCCGAATCTCTGTATGGTTGAGGCCTGTAAGGCTCTCAAAATGTTCGAGTATGGATTTTAATCCTTTTTCTTGAGACATTACATACAATAATTTGTTTTCCATTTACATTTGCTGTTTCCAAATGGAATCCGTTGAAACGGATGTCCTTGAAACTTAGAAAGTTTCTTTTGGATTTCGGAGAGATTACTGCATCCTTTTTTTGTTTCTATGTCATTTGGGGGGGGCAACAGTGTTGCAATCCCTGGATCTTCAATATGGCCCTGATGTTGGGCTTTGTATTGAAAGATCGTATATGTTTATTGTCTACTACTCAGTCATAAGAGCAGTTCATCTATTTAAGAGATGAATTATATATGCACATTTTCAGAGAAAATATTTTCAGTCAAAATCAAATTACATAATTCAAATTCTCTCATAACATAAATTATTCTCAAAACAAATTGCTAAGATACAAATAGAGGCTAATCAAGCATGTCATCATTTTCGAATTCGTCAGCTATAAACTTGACTGGATCATCAGAGGTCATCAGGTTTGTTTCAGCTTTATTTTTCGTGTTTTCTTTATACAAATCCTGGAGATGCTGCGGCACACTCTAGACCAGTGGCCTTCCATGCCACAGCAATGGCACTGCTCTTCCCATTCCCTCTTGGGTGGGGTGCATCATCTCTATTTTTGTCATTTCTGCGCCATGTGAACTTTCGCTTACTTTTATTTCTTCGTTGCTGGACTTGGCCCCTAGCCCTTTTGTTCTGTCCCCCTTTATATGGTCTTTCTTTTCGTTTGTTGTCCCTCTTCTTTCGAGAAGAAGAGGCGTTATGCGCTTCTGGGATGGGGGCAGTGCTAGGGGGCGCATATTGTGAGTGGCGAGGAGAAGCTCTCTGTTTTGTTCAGCCATGAGTAAACATGACTGTAGCTCAGAATACTTGGTGAACTTTCGTTCACGGTATTGCTGCATTAATATCACATCTTTCTCATGGAAAGACGTGTACGTCTTTTCCAGCATGCGATATTCTGAGATTTTTTCACCACACAACTTCAGGCATGAGGTGATGCTAAAAAGTGCTGAGTTGTACTCAGCAATGGACTTAAAGTTCGGCAGTCTCAGGTTCTCCCACTCATATCGTGCCTTTGGGAGTATAACATCTTTCTGATGTTTATACCTATCCTCAAGGGCAGTCCATATCTCAAGTGGATCTTCGATCGTAAGGTATTCAGCCTTTAGGGTCTTGTCCACATGGCGGCGAATATAAATAATGGCTTGCGCCTTTTCTATATCGCTTACATTTTCATTATTCGTCATAGCAGAAATGAGGGACTTTGCCCGCATATGAAACTTCACATCGAGCTGCCAGCTCGGTTAGTTTCTTCCTGATGCATCCAGTACTTCGAAATCGACACTTGCAATATTAGCCATTTTATCTAGCAGAGCACAAATATGCATGAATTAATAATTTAAACATAAACATTTTCATGCGGAGGTAATTTTAATGTGAAGGGCTAATCACATGGATCGGCCAGTCCCACATAAATAATAGTCCAAAGTCCCATTACAGTCCATATTACACAAATGAAAGCTTTAAAAAGAAATTACAACTTTGGAAACCCCTGTGGGTCCCATATAAGATCTTCGGCTTCAATAATGGCCACCGTCTCCATGGAAAATGGTCTTCGGTCTT
>CM061139.1:24328071-24396567 GCA_030789695.1 Scilla litardierei
AAATTGGATACATCAGGGGGGTCTTACTAATAATTGAAACCATAGGGGGGGTGTTGCTAAATACAGTGAAACCATAGGGTTTCCGGTACTAAATAACCCATGGTTTAATTTTGTCCTCTCTTAATTTTTCATGGAAGATAGCGATCTCTCGGTTCCAGCGGACATTTTTTGCAGATTTTTATGAGCTCCGGGCTATTTTCTACATTTTCTGTAAGATATGGATCTCTATATTAAATGATATGATTTTTATAGCATAATTTTGTCTTCTCTTATTTTTTTAGTTGAACATGGCGATCTCCCAATTCCAATGAACATTTTTGCGATTTTTTTGAGCTTGGTGCTATTTTAAAAATTTTATAGAAGTTATGGTTCTATAAAATAAATGATAAGATTTTAAGGTTCTAAGTTAGTCTTCTCTTATTTTTTCTGTTAAAGATTGCGATCTCTCGGTTCCAACGGACATTTTTTCCGATTTTTCTGAGCTTGGTGCTATTTTTTAAATTTTATGGAAGAAATGAATCTTTTTAATAAATGATATGTTTTTTATTGTCTAAGTTTATCTTTTCTTATTTTTTTCAGTTGAAGACAGTGTCTCCCGGTTCAAGTGAAAATTTTTGCGAATTTTTATAAGCTTGGGTTTCTGTTTTTTCTGGAAGATATGTATCGTTCTATTAAATAATATGACTTTTGGCCTAATTTTATCTTCTATAATTTTTTTCGTTGAAGATGGCGATCTCTTGGTTCCAACGGATATTTTTGCTGATTTTTTGAGCTACTTGCTATTTTCTACATTTTCTTAAGATATGGATTTTTTAATAAATGATATGATTTTTATAGCCTAATTTTGTCATCACTTATGTTTCATTTGAGGATGGCCATCTACCGGTTCCAACAAACATTTTTGCAGATTTTTCAGATCTCGAGTCTATTTTCTACATTTTCTTATAGATATGTATCTTTATATTAAATGATTTGATACCCCAATTTTATCTTATCTTTTTTCTTTGAAGATGGCGATCTCCTTATTCCAACAGACATTTTTACAGATATTTCTAAGCTCGAGGCTATTTTCTACATTTTCTGGACGATATGGAGATTTTTATTAAATGATATGATTTTTATAACCTAAGTTTCGCTTATCTTATTTTTCAGTTGAAGATGACAATCTCCAGGTTCTATCAGACATTTTTTGTAGATTTTTCTGAGTTCCGGCCTATTTTCAACATTATCTAGAAGATACGAATAGTTTTATTAGATAATATGATTTTTGACCTAAATTTGTTTTCTCTTATTTTTAAGTTGAAAATTTCTATATTTTGGTTCCAACTAGCATTGTGCCGATTTTTCTGAGCTCGAGGCTATTTTGCATTTTCTGGATGAGATGAATCTCTTTATTAAATGATATCATCTTTGGCCTAATTTTGTCTTCTCTTATTTTTAAGTTGAAAAAGGCGATCTCACTATTCCAACTGACATTTTGCCGATTTCTCTGAGATATGGGCTATTTTCTACATTTTTGGAAGATATAGATCATTTTATTAAATGATATAATTTTTTGGCTTAATTTTTTCTTCTCTTATTTTTTCACCGAAGATAGCGATCTCTCGGTTCCAACAGACATTTTTGCAAATTTGTATGAACTCCGGGCTATTTTCTATATTTTCTATAAGATATGAATCTTTATATTAAATGATATGATTTTTATATCATAATTTTATCTTCTCTTATTTTTACAGTTGAACATGGCGATCTCCCGGTCCCAACAGACATTTTTGTGGATTTATTGAGCATGGTGTTATTTTCTACTTTTTATGTCAGGTATGGGTCTATATATTAAATGATAGGATTTTTAGGTTCTAATTTTGTCTTCTCTTATTTTTCTGTTGAAGATGGCGATCTCTCGGTTCCAACGGACATTTTTTCGGATTTTTTTGAGCTTGATGCAATTTTTTAAATTTTATGGAAGATATAAATCTTTTTATTAATGATATGTTTTATCGTTTAAGTTTATCTTCTCTTAGTTTTCAGTTAAAGATGTTGTCTCCTGGTTCAAATGGAAATTTTGGCGAATTTTTATGAGCTCGTGGCAATTTTCTGTATTTTCTGGAAGATACAGATTGTTCTATTAAATGATATTGTTTTAGCCTAATTTTGTCTTTTCTTATTTTTTCGTTGAAGATGGCGATCTCTTAGTTCCAACGGACATTTTTACGGATTTTTTGAGCTACGTGCTATTTTCAATATTTTCTGTAGGATACGGATCTTAATAAATGATATGATTTTTATAGCCTAATTTTGTCATCACATATTTTTTCATTTGAGGATGGCGATCTCCCGGTTCCAACAGACATTTTTGTGGATTTTTCTGAGCTCGAGTCTATTTTCAACATTTTCTGAAAGATTTTATTAAATGAAATGATTTTTTGGCCAAATTTTGTCTTCTCGTCCTTTTCTGTTGAAGAAGGCAAACTCCTAGTACCAATAGACTTTTTTGATGATTTTTCTTAGCTCGTGGCTATTTTCTACATTTTCTGTAAAATATGGATCGTTATATTAAATGATATGATTTTTAAAGACTAATTTTATCTTCTCTTATTTTTCAGTTGAATATGCCGATCTCCCAGTTCTAATGGATATTTTGCAAACTTCTCAGAGCTAGAGTACAATTTTCTTCTTTTTCTTGAAGATATGGAAATTTTTATTGAATGATATGATTTTTTAGTCTTATTTTGTTTTTCCTTTTTTCAGTTGAAGATGACGATCTCTCAGTTCCAACAGACTTTTTTGCGATTTTTTTGGGCTCGGCGCTAATTTTTACATTTTCTGTAAGATATGGATCTTTATATTAAATGATATGATTATTAAATCCTAATTTTGTCTTCTTTTACTTTTCAATTGTAGGTGACGAACTTCCTGTTCCATCGGATATTTTTGCAAACTTTTCTGAGCTCGGGGCTATTTTCTATATTTTCTGGAAGATAAGGATGTTTTATTAAATCATATGATTTTTATAACCTAAGTGTCTTTACTTTTATTTTTCAGTTGAAGATGTCGATCTCCCGGTTCCAACGGATATTTTTACTGATTTTTCTGTGCTCAGGGCTATTTTCTCAATTTTTTAAAAGATATTGATCTTTTTATTAAATGATAGGATTTTTGGCCCAATTTTCTATTCTCTTATTTTTTCAGTTGAAGATGGCGATCTACCGGTCCCAACGAACATTTTTACGTATTTTTCCTGAGCTCGGGACTATTTTCTGCATTTTCTGGAAGATATGTTTCTTTTGAATGGAAATATATTATTTTTATAGCCTAATTTTGTCTCCTCTTATTGTCACGACCCGCTTCCGTAAAATGGAGGCGAGACGTGAAAAGGTCCGCACGGGAGTGGAGCTGTGAAGCCCCAAACCCGATAAGCGTCAATAAAACATAAGCAGGTCCCTGTAACCACAACGGAACAACAATAATAACACAAGGAGAGACCGAAATAAAATCTCACATCTCATAAATTGTCCAACATGAAAATAAGTTCAACATCCAGAAAAGCCACCAGGCTAAAGGAAAGAGTCTAAAGGCCCAGAACAAGGCCAACCAAAAGCAACAACATAACAAAGTATAGGTGCTACGCACCGATAACAAACAACTGTCAAAACAAAAGTAAAACACAACGAAGACACTATGACTGGTCCCCAGTGTCCACGTACTCCCCGTCAAACACAAGCTCGGGCTCGGCGTCAGCAAACACCTCGTCCTCAACGAGGTACTCAGGCTCGGGATCTAACATGTGTCACCCAAAAGAGTAAAGGGGCACATGTCAGCAAGTCTAAAAGACTTGGACAAGGAAACTGAAAGTAAGGCAACTAGCAACCTAGCAGTTATGGTATGCATGACATGGCAGTTATAACATGAGTGCACAATCAAGACATGGCAAGACAATTTGTACAAGAGAACAATCATCGGGACAAGACAAGAGTAGCCAAGCTACTATCAACCTCAATCAATTCACTATTCACGTTGTTTGTAGATGTTTACGCCTTACAGCTGAATGGTTTCACATTCGCTGATTGGCCGCTTAACAACTACCCCAAAACCCAGAGTTTACGCCTTACCACTGCAGTTGCTGATCGGGCAGACTCCCAGTTGATTGGCCGCTTAACTCTTACCCCCAATACCCACACGTAATGGAGCCAGGGTCCCCGCACATGAGCTCAGCAAGTGAGCCGGGGTTGCCCCGCACATGAGCTCGCATTCTTAAACATTTGGCGTAGGGGTGCACCTAGCCGGAAACAAGCAATTCGGGCATTGGCTATCAACCAACACATGGCCCGCTTCTGGAACACGAGCCAGGAACGCAAGCATTTGTAGCGAAGCTACGCAATCACAGAGGCACTTAAGGAATGCAATGACATGACAATTAATTCGCCTACCGTTAATGGAAAGTAAACGTGACATGGTAATTGTGCAATATGATATATGTCGGAGCTAGCTTCGTTGTCAAGCTAGTTCCCCAATTTGCGCCTAGGCGAGTATCATTTCGTCGCCTAGCCTCTTTTACGCCTACAACAAGCAAGATGGCCTAAAACATGGCCTAAACCCTAAGTGGCAAGTTTCACTTGCCTAGCACCGGGAATGACGATCACGAAGGTTCGTCTCGCGGATGCTAATCTACGGGGGAAATCGCTGTTTTGGGGAAACAATCATCAAACAACATGAAATTTCATTAGGGTTTCATAAAAATCCAAATAGGTTATGAAAACATCGAGAGATCGATTTCTTACCGAGAGGAAGCGGAAGAAACACTCCGGAGAACCCTAGGACCAGATCTGGAAACAAATGGAGAAGTTTGGAGAGTTAGGGTTTTGGGGATTTGGTGGAGATTTGGGGAAGATGAGAGGTAGAAAGAGTTGATGGAGGGTTTAGATGATGGATTTAGGGTTTGGAATGAAGGAATGAGGCTTGGAGGAAGATGGGGGCTCAATGGGGGAGATTTTAGGGTTTTGGGTCGAGTGGAGGAAGAAGAAAACGTTTGGGAGGGGTTTAAATAGGTTGGACTGGCGGCTGCCCAGAAATTAGGGTTTTAACACAGATTAGTCAGTCAAAGAGCAACCACTGACCGACTAGTTTGGCAACTAGTCGGTCGGTCGACCAACGCAGACCGACTAAGTGCAAACAGTAACTAGTGTCAAAATTAGCTAATGAGTTAGTCGGTTAAAGAAGCATTGCTGACCGACTAGTTTGCAACCTAGTCGGTCAACCAACGTTCTTAGACCGACTAACGATAAACAGTAACTCCTGAATAATTTAGAAAGCCAACTAGTCGGTTCAAGAAGGATTGCCGACCGACTGGATCGTCATCTAGTCGGTCGGTGCCCCTTCTCATACCGGCTAACGGGCACCAAAAGTTCCGATACGGAGCGCGGGGCCCCGGGATCGATTCCTAAGACTCCTAGGCTTGATCTAATAGTAAGATACGACCGTTATGAAGCCCGTCATGAATGACTTACTTCGAAATCGACAATCCTAAGGAAGAAACGAGAAAATACGACGAATCGATCGAAAATGAAAGCTACGGAGACGAAAACCACACATGAGGAGAAAATCCACCAAAACATATATTATATTATAATAAATCTATATACATGAAAAGCAGTCGTTACATCCTCCCCAACTTAAGAAAAATTCCGTCCTCGGAATTTCCAAACACTCACGTGTCCGGAAACAAAAGTGGGAAACGCTCTCGCATCTCATCCTCATTCTCCCAAGTAGACTCTCCAGGTGAGCCGTGTCGCCACATTACCCTCACAAGATTGACAATCTTGTTCCGAATCGATTTCTGACGCCTGTCCAGAATCTGCACTGGATGCTGGTCATACGTCATATCGGGGCGAACGGTAATCTCCGAAAAATCCACAGCATGAGATGGATCGCTAATGTATCGACGAAGCTGCGACACATGGAAAACATTGTGAACTCCTTCCAAAGATGGCGGCAAGGCCAAGCGATACGCTACCTCGCCAACCCTCTCCAAAATGTCAAATGGTCCAATGTATCGCGGGCTCAACTTCCCTCGCTTCCCAAAACGAATCACACCGCGATTCGGGGAAATCTTCAAGAACACATGGTCGCCCGGCTGAAACTCCAAAGGATGACGTTTAGCATCCGCCCAATGCTTAAAACGGTCCTGAGCAATCCTCAACATCTCCCGAATATTCCTGACGATATCCACGGCCTCCACGATCATCTCAGGTCCCAACAACTCCCGATCACCAACGTCATCCCAACTCAATGGCGATCGACATTTCCTCCCATAAAGAGCGGCGAATGGCGCCATGCCAATACTCGCCTGGAAGCTGTTGTTGTAAGAGAACTCCACCAAATGTAGATGGTCCTCCCACGAACCCTTGAAGTCCAACATGCACGCCCTCAGCATGTCTTCCAAAATCTGAATCGTCCTCTCTGACTGGCCATCCGTCTGCGGATGGTACGCCATGCTGAAACTCAGACGCGTACCCAAGCTCTTCTGCATACTCTGCCAGAACTGAGATGTGAACCTCGTGTCTCTGTCAGACACGATACTCACGGGGACTCCATGAAGTCGCCCGACCTCCTGCACGATTCACGTTACATCACTATCCAAACTAGGAAAAGGAAATAAAACGGAGAGTAAAAGAATGTTACCTCCATATATCTCCTTGCTAGCGCCTCAGTGGACTGTCCCACTCGGAACGGAATAAAGTGCGCAGATTTGGTCAATCGATCTACGATCACCCAAATCGTGTCATTCTGCTTCGGACTCTGAGGTAGTCCAGTCACGAAGTCCATAGTGATGTGTTGCCATTTCCACTCTGGAATCGGAAGCGGTTGTAGCAACCCGGCCGTACGCTGATGCTCCGCCTTCACTTGCTGGCAAACCAAACACTTGGCTACACTCCGAGCCACACTCCTCTTCATACCATGCCACCAATAATTTAGACGAAGATCCTGGTACATCTTGGTGCCACCAGGATGCACAGAATACAGCGAACTGTGTGCCTCCACCATCAACTCCTCTCTAATATCCCCAGCCGGCACACACAACCTGGCTCCAAACCTCAGTGAGCCATCCTCATGAATCAAAAAGTCAGTCCGCAGACCGGCTTCCACCTGCTCCCGAATCTTCACCAGCTTCGGATCCTCAGCCTGGCCAGCCTTAATCCGATCCACGATCGTCGACTGCACCTGCATGTACATCAACGATGAAGCCTCCCCAGGAAGGACAATCTCAACACCAGACTTGCAAAAATCCTGATGCAATCTCCACTGCGAGGTCAAAATCATCACCGCTGGAAGCCTACTCAGCGCATCAGGGACCACATTCACCTTGCCAGGGTGAAACTGCAAATCAATCTCATAATCCGCCATAAGCTCCAACCATCGACGCTGTCGCACGTTGAGCTCCTTCTGAGTGAAAATATACTTCAAGCTTTTGTGATCGGTGAAAATCTTCACTTTCTCACTCAGCAGGAAGTGCCTCCAAATCTTAAGAGCAAACACAACGGCAGCCAACTCCAGATCATGCGTCGGGTAATTCTTCTCATGAACCTTAAGCTGACGAGACGCATACGCCACAACATGCCCGTGCTGATGCAACACACAACCGAGACCCTTGCCAGAAGCATCACAAAAGATCTCAAATCCACCGCTGCGATCAGGCACAACAAGAATAGGGGCAGTCGTCAACCTCTCCATCAGAACACCAAAAGCACCCTCACAATCACCCGACCAAACAAAAGCAACATCCTTCCGCGTCAACCTGGTCATTGGCTCAGCAATACGAGAAAAGTCCTTAATGAATCGCCGATAATAACCAGCAAGTCCAATGAAACTCCGAATCTCAAACGCAGACGACGGAACAGGCCACTCCCTGATGGCCCTAATCTTCTCGGGATCCACTGAAATACCATCTCCAGTCACCACATGCCCGAGAAAAGCAACTCTGTCCAGCCAGAACTCGCACTTCGAAAACTTGGCATACAACCGATGCTTCCTCAAAATCTCCAATACCATCCTCAAGTGCGAGGCATGCTCTTCCTCCGACTTCGAGTAGATCAGAATGTCGTCAATGAAGATAACGACAAACTTATCCAAAAAGTCGTAGAAAATCAGGTTCATCAGATTCATGAAAACTGCGGGCGCGTTAGTTACGCCGAAAGGCATAACCACAAACTCATAGTGTCCATACTTCGTCCTGAACGCTGTCTTCGGAACATCTCCCTTCTTCACCTTCAACTGATGGTAACCACTCCTCAAATCCAGTTTAGAAAACACCCTCGAACCTCCAAGCTGATCAAAAATATCATCGATGCGAGACAACGGGTATTTATTCTTAATGGTCACCGCATTCAACTCCCGATAGTCCACGCACATGCGACGCGAACCATCCTTCTTCTTCACCAGCAACACCGGTGCTCCCCACGGAGACACGCTAGGATTGATATAACCCTTCTGCAAAAGCTCATCCAACTGCTTCCGCAACTCCTCCAATTCTGCAGGTGCCATACGATACGGCGCCTTCGAAATCGGCTGCGCACCTGGAACAAGATCGATAGAAAATTCTAAAGCTCGATCAGGTGGCAAACCAGACATCTCCTCGAGAAAGACGTCGCCAAAATCACGCACCACAGCTGGCCACTCCAGCTCCATCTGCATAGCCACAACCTCCACCGGTCTGGCCCGAAATCTGACAGGACCAAGCGAACTGCTACCACGACTGAATTCAAATACTGGATGTCCGGAAATCTCGAACACCACCTTCTTCCTCCGACAGTCGATCGTAGCATAGAAGCTCGCAAGCCAGTCCATCCCAAGAACTGCATCATAGTTGATGATGTCGTGGACAATGAAATCAGCGAAAAGCTCATGTCCACAGACCACCAACGAGCAAGAATTGCAACCACGATGCACCGAGACCACGCCATTCCCTGTAACGATATTCCAACTCTTGGGAAGAGGGGATGTCGACAAGGAATGCCTCTCCACGAAGCTCCGAGAAATAATGCACATCGATGCACCGGAGTCAAAGAGGACTCGTGCAGGAAATGTGCAAACCAAAACCACACCTAACAAACAATTAACAATCAAACCCTAGTCTAGCAAACAACCATGTTCAAGCAAACAACATAATCTAACAATCAAAACCAGCTAGGAAAGTAACAGCTAGATCGAGGATTACCTGTGATAACCTCATCCACAGCCTCGCTCTCCGCAGCGGTCATCAGAAAAGCATGCCTCCTCGGCGGAACCGCCTGCCGAAAAGCCTGCCCCTGCGGAACAAGAGCTGCTCCACGTCCAGCAGGAACCGACGCTCGCTGTTGCAACGGCTGTGCTGCAACAGGTGCCCTCCGCAGCTGATTCGCATGCTGACAATCCTTCGCGACTTGGGAAGCATCACCACAAACCAGACACTGGCCCAAAAACTTCCGACACTGCTCCTTGATGTGGCCAGGCTTGCCGCAGAAATGGCAAGTCTTCAGAATAGGCCCTCCTGGCCTCTTAAACTGAGCAGACTGATTAGGCCTGAATCCAGGTCTAACCATAGCTCTCGCCTGTTCCACAGGCCTCTTCCCAGCACCGACAACAGACCCCCTCCTCTGGTTCACGAGCAGCTCCTGCCTCTTGGCTGCTACTAGAACCTTCTGATAAGACTCCCGGTCAGAAGAGGTCACAAAACTCTGGAGCTCCGAAGCAAGTCCCTGCAGGAACCTCTGAGCTCTCTCCTCAGCGTCCTGCACCATCTTTGGTGCAAACCGACTCAGCCTCATGAACTCTTGGTGATACAGGTCCACCGACGAGCTCCCTTGCTTCAGATCGATAAAACGCTGCAGCATCTCTTCCCTGGCAGCTTTCGGGAAGAACTCACCCTCAAAGCTGGCCTTGAAGGTAGCCCAAACTATCGGCTCCACCAACATCTTCTCTTCCGCATCCCACCAATTCCGAGCATTATCCTTGAGTTGCATCTTCGTCAAATCAACCCATCCAGCCGGGGTGATCTTGGCCATCTTCAGATTGTCCTCGATGTTTCGAATCCACTCATCGGCAGCCAAAGGACCCTCAGACCCATCAAAATATGCGGGACCCAGCTCCCGAAATTGCTTCGCTCCTGGCTCAGAGCGAGGGGCATCCGGAAGAGCCCGGGTAGCTCGAGCAAGTGGAGCATTCTGGACTTGCAGAAGCACGCCCTGTTGCACTTGCATCATCTGCAACATCATCCGCATCATCTCCCCGTTGGTGGGTTCCCGCTCAGGCTCCTCATCATGAGGGAGCGCACCACTATCCCCACCACGGGTGAATCGTCTTCCTGTCATCTAGTGACACAGAGAACGAATCAGATTAGACTCATAGCTTATGACTCGGACGTCGAACTCAGTTTATTGGACATTCTAATATTATTATCGCTATTCCAAAAATCGCAGTTACAGAAGGACCTGCATGGGCCACCAACAAAACCTGTCACGACCCGCTTCCGTAAAATGGAGGCGAGACGTGAAAAGGTCCGCACGGGAGTGGAGCTGTGAAGCCCCAAACCCGATAAGCGTCAATAAAACATAAGCAGGTCCCTGTAACCACAACAGAACAACAATAATAACACAAGGAGAGACCTAAATAAAATATCACATCTCATAAATTGTCCAACATGAAAATAAGTTCAACATCCAGAAAAGCCACCAGGCTAAAGGAAAGAGTCTAAAGGCCCAGAACAAGGCCAACCAAAAGCAACAACATAACAAAGTATAGGTGCTACGCACCGATAACAAACAACTGTCAAAACAAAAGTAAAACAAAACAAAGACACTATGACTGGTCCCCAGTGTCCACGTACTCCCCGTCAAACACAAGCTCGGGCTCGGCGTCAGCAAACACCTCGTCCTCAACGAGGTACTCAGGCTCGGGATCTAACATGTGTCACCCAAAAGAGTAAAGGGGCACATGTCAGCAAGTCTAAAAGACTTGGGCAAGGAAACTGAAAGTAAGGCAACTAGCAACCTAGCAGTTATGGTATGCATGACATGGCAGTTATAACATGAGTGCACAATCAAGACATGGCAAGACAATTTGTACAAGAGAACAATCATCGGGACAAGACAAGAGTAGCCAAGCTACTATTAACCTCAATCAATTCACTATTCACGTTGTTTGTAGATGTTTACGCCTTACAGCTGAATGGTTTCACATTCGCTGATTGGCCGCTTAACAACTACCCCAAAACCCAGAGTTTACGCCTTACCACTGCAGTTGCTGATCGGGCAGACTCCCAGTTGATTGGCCGCTTAACTCTTACCCCCAATACCCACACGTAATGGAGCCAGGGTCCCCGCACATGAGCTCAGCAAGTGAGCCGGGGTTGCCCCGCACATGAGCTCGCATTCTTAAACATTTGGCGTAGGGGTGCACCTAGCCGGAAACAAGCAATTCGGGCATTGGCTATCAACCAACACATGGCCCGCTTCTGGAACACGAGCCAGGAACGCAAGCATTTGTAGCGAAGCTACGCAATCACAGAGGCACTTAAGGAATGCAATGACATGAAAATTAATTCGCCTACCGTTAATGGAAAGTAAACGTGACATGGTAATTGTGCAACATGATATATGTCGGAGCTAGCTTCGTTGTCAAGCTAGTTCCCCAATTTGCGCCTAGGCGAGTATCATTTCGTCGCCTAGCCTCTTTTATGCCTACAACAAGCAAGATGGCCTAAAACATGGCCTAAACCATAAGTGGCAAGTTTCACTTGCCTAGCACCTGGAATGACGATCACGAAGGTTCGTCTCGCGGATGCTAATCTACGGGGGAAATCGCTGTTTTGGGGAAACAATCATCAAACAACATGAAATTTCATTAGGGTTTCATAAAAATACAAATAGGTTATGAAAACATCGAGAGATCGATTTCTTACCGAGAGGAAGCGGAAGAAACACTCCGAAGAACCCTAGGACCAGATCTGGAAACAAATGGAGAAGTTTGGAGAGTTAGGGTTTTGGGGATTTGGTGGAGATTTGGGGAAGATGAGAGGTAGAAAGAGTTGATGGAGGGTTTAGATGATGGATTTAGGGTTTGGAATGAAGGAATGAGGCTTGGAGGAAGATGGGGGCTCAATGGGGGATATTTTAGGGTTTTGGGTCGAGTGGAGGAAGAAGAAAACGTTTGGGAGGGGTATAAATAGGTTGGACTGGCGGCTGCCCAAAAATTAGGGTTTTAACACAGATTAGTCGGTCAAAGAGCAACCACTGACCGACTAGTTTGGCAACTAGTCGGTCGGTCGACCAACGCAGACCGACTAAGTGCAAACAGTAACTAGTGTCAAAATTAGCTAATGAGTTAGTCGGTTAAAGAAGCATTGCTGACCGACTAGTTTGCAACCTAGTCGGTCAACCAACGTTCTTAGACCGACTAACGATAAACAGTAACTCCTGAATAATTTAGAAAGCCAACTAGTCGGTTCAAGAAGGATTGCCGACCGACTGGATCGTCATCTAGTCGGTCGGTGCCCCTTCTCATACCGGCTAACGAGCACCAAAAGTTCCGATACGGAGCGCGGGGCCCCGGGATCGATTCCTAAGACTCCTAGGCTTGATCTAATAGTAAGATACGACCGTTATGAAGCCTGTCATGAATGACTTACTTCGAAATCGACAATCCTAAGGAAGAAACGAGAAAATACGACGAATCGATCGAAAATGAAAGCTACGGAGATGAAAACCACACATGAGGAGAAAATCCACCAAAACATATATTATATTATAATAAATCCAGATACATGAAAAGCAGTCGTTACACTTATTTTTCAGCTAAAGATGGCGACCTCCCGGTTCTGACAGACATTTTTGTAGATTTTTCTGAGATCGAGTGTATTTTTACATTTTCTATAGGATACAGGTCTTTTTATTGAATGACATGATTTTTCTAGCCTAATTTTGTTTTTTCTTATTTTCAGTTGAAGAATGCGATCTTCCCATACCAACGGACGTTTTTCGGATGTTTCTGACCTCGAGCCTATTTCTACTTCTTTTTATTAAATGATATGATTTTTGGCTTAATTTTGTTTACTCTTATTTTTCAGCTGAGTATGGCGATCTTTCGGTTCCAACAGACATTTTTGCAGATCTTTCTTAGCTTGGTGCTATTTTCTTTATTTTCTAGAAGATATGTATCTTTGTATTAAATGATATGATTTTTCTAGTCTAATTTTGTCTTCTCTTATTTCTCACTTGAAGATGGCGGTCTCCCAGTTCTAACGGAATTTTTTGCGAATTTTTCTGACCTCGAGGCTATTTTCCATATTTTATGAAAGATATCGATCATTTAATTAAATGATATGATTTTTGGCCTAATTTTTCTTCTCTTATATATTTTTTCGTTAAGGATGGCGAGTTCCCAGTTCCAACAAATATTTTTGCAGATTTTTCTGAGATCTGGGCTATTTTCTGTATTATCTGGAAGATATCGACGGTTTTATTAAATGATATGATTTTTGGCTGAATTTTGTCTTTTTTGTTAAAATGTAGTGATCTCCCAGTTCCGACAAATATTTTTGCGCATTTTTTGAGCTCGTGGATATTTTCTACATTTTATGGAAAATAAGAATATTTATATTAAATGATATGATTTTTATTGCCGAATTTTGTCTTCTCTTATTTTTCAGTTGAACATAGCGATATCCTGGTTCCAATGAGCATTTTTTCGGATTTTCTGAGCTCGGTGCTATTTTCTTAATTTTATGAAAGATATGGATCTTTTTATTAAATTATATGATTTTTATTGCGTCTTCAATTAATTTTAAGTTGAAGATGACGACTCCATGTTCCAACAGACGAATTTTCTGAGCGCATGTCTGTTTTATACATTTAATTGAAAATATGGATATTTTTATTAAATGATAAGATTTTTATAACCAAAGTTTGTCTTCTCTTATTTGAATGATATAATTTTTGCCCTAACTCTGCCTTCTATTATATTTTAGTTGAAGATGGCATTCCATTGGTCCCAAATGACATTTTTGCGGATTTTTTGAGCTCCATGCTATTTTTCACATTTTTTGGAAGATAGGGATCGTTTTATTAAATGATTTGATTTTTGGCCTAATTTTGTCTTCTCTTATTTTCTAGTTGAAATTGGTGATCTCTCCAACGGACATTTTTGCGAATATTTCTGAGCTCTGGGCTATTTTCCACATGTTTGGAAGATATGGATCGTTTTCTTAAAGGATATCGGAGAAGACAAAATTAGGCCAAAAAATGTTTGTTAGAATTGGGAAATCACCATCTTCAACTGAAATACAAGAGAAGACAAATTTCGGAACCGTGAAATCACCATCTTCATTTATAAAAATGTCCGTTGTAACCAGGATATCGACATCTTCAACTTAAAAGATTTTTAAATATCGTTTTCTGAGCTTGGTGCTATTTTCTACATTTTATGAATGATATGGATCTTTTTATTAAATGATATGATTTTTCTATCCTAAATTTGTCTTCTCTTATTTTCCAGTTGAAGATGGCGATTTCTTAGTTCTAACGTAAAATTTTGCGGATTTTTCTGCGTTCAGGCTTATTTCCCACATTTTTGGAAGACATGGATCGTTAGATTAATATATGATATTTTAGCCTATTTTTGTCTTCTCTTATTTTCCAGTTGAAGATGACGATCTCCCGGTTCCAATAGACACTTTTGCGGATTTTTTGTGCTCGGGACTATTTTCTACATTTTCTCGAAGATATGAATCTTTTTATTACATTAAATGATTTTTGTTTGCTAATTTTTTCTTCCTTATTTTTTAGTTGAAGATGGCAATATCCCGGTTCCTACATACATTTTTGCCGATATTTCTGAGCTTGGGACTTGTTTCTACATTTTCTGTAAGATATAATCTTTTTATTAAATGATTTGATTTTTCTATCCTAATTTTGTCTTCCCTTATTTTTCAATTAAAGATGGCGATCTCTTGGTACCAACGGAAATTTTTGTGGATTTTTCTAACCTTGAGGCTATTTTCTGCGTTTTATTGTCGATATTGATATTTTTGTTAAATGATATGATTTTTGTAGCATACTTTTATCTTCTCTTATTTTTCACTTGAAGATGGCGGTATCCCAGTTCCAATGGACATTTTTGCAGATTTTTCTGAACTCGGGACTATTTTCTGAATTTTCTGGAAGATATCGAACGTTTTATTAAATGATATGTTTTTTGGCTTAATTTTGTCTTCTATTATTTTCTTCGTTGATGATGTCGATCTCCTGGAACCAGCAGATATTTTTACGAATTTTTCTGAGCTATGGCCTATTTTTTGTAATATCTGGAAGATATCGATCGCTTTTTTAAATGTTATGATTTTTTTGTCTAATTTTGTCTTCTCTTAGATTTTATTAAATGCCTATTTTTGAGCTATGGCCTAAATTTGTCTTCTCTTTTTTCGTTAAATTTGGCGATCTCCCGGTTCTGACGAATATTTTTGCGTATTTTTCTGAGCTGGGGAAATTTTTTACATTTTATAGAAAATAAGAATCTTTATATTAAATGATATGATTTCTATTGCCAAATTTTGTATTCTCTTACATTTTAGTAGAACATGGCGATCTCCCTACTACATCAGAATATTTTTTCGAATTTTCTTAGCTCGGTGCTATTTTCTTAATTTTATGGAAGATTTTGATAGCTTAAGTTTGTCTTCGAATATTTTTAAGTTGAAGATGGCGATCTCCCGGTTCCAACGGAATTTTTTGCGGATTTTTTTTGATCTTCGTGCCATTTTCTTCATTTTATGGAAGATATGGATCTTTTTATTAAATGAAATGATTTTTATAACCTAAGTTTGTCTTCTCTTATTTTCCAGTTGAAGATGGCGATCTTTATATTGAGTGATATGATTTTTTGGCCTAATTTTGTCTTCTCTTATATTTTAGTTGAAGTTGGCATTCTCAAGGTCCCAACGGAAATTGTTGCCGATTTTTCTGAGCTCCGGGCTATTTTCCACATTTATTGGAAGATATGAAACATTTTACTAAATGATATGATTTTTTGGACTAATTTTGTCTTCTCTTAATTTCTAGTTGAAGTTGTCGATCTCCCAGTTCCAACAGAACTTTTTGCTGATATTTCTAAGCTACGGGATATTTTCCATATCTTCTGAAATATATGGATCTTTTATTAAATGATATCAGAGAAGACAAAATTAGGCCAAAAATTGTCCGTTGGAACCTGGAAATCGCCATCTTCAACTGAAATATAAAAGAAGACAAAATTCAGAACCGTAAAATCGCCATCTTTATCGATAAAAAAGTCCGTTATAACCGGGATATCGCCATCTTCAACTGGAAATATTTTTGTTTATCATTTTCTGACTTTGTGCTAGTTTATACATTTTATGAAAGATATGGATCTTTTTATTAATTGATATGGTTTTTCTATTCTAAATTTGTATTCTCTTATTTTCCAATTTGAAGATGACAGTTGAAGATGACAATCTTTTCATTAAATGATATGATTTTGGCCTAATTTTGTCATCTCATATATTCCAGTTGAAGACGGCGATCACCCAGTTCCAACGGACATTTTTACAGATTTTTCTGAGCTCAGGCCTATTTTCCACCATTTTGGAAGATATGGATCGTTTTATTAAATGATATGATATTTTGGCCTAATTTTGTCTTCTATTATTTTCTAGTCGAAAATGGCGCTCTCCCGGCTCTAACGAATATTTTTGCAGATTTTTCTGAGCTCGGAGCTATTTTCTACAGTTAATTGAAGATATGGATCTTTTTATTAAATGGTATGATTTTTATATCATAAGTTTTCTCTTTTCTTATTTTTCAATTGAAAATGGCGATCTTCCGGTTCCAACGAATATTTTTGCACATTTTTCTGACCTTGAGTCTATTTTCTACGTTTCCTTGAATATATGAATATTTTTATTAAATAATATTATTTTTGGGTCTAATTTTGTCTTCTCTTATTTTTCAGATGAGGATTACGATCTCGTGGTTCCAAGGAACATATTTGTGGATTTTTCTCAGCTCCGGGCTAATTTCTACTTTTTTCCTAAAATATGGATCTTTACATTAAATGATATGATTTTTATACCCTAATTTTGTCTTCTTTTTTTTTCAGTTGAAGATGGCAATCTCACGGTTCCAACGAACATTTTTTGCAGATTTTTTGAGCTTGGTGCTATTTTCTACATTTTATGGAAGATATAGAACTTTTCATTAAATGATATGATTTTTATATACTATGTTTGTCTTCTCATATTTTTTAAGTTGAAGATGGCGATCTCCTGGTTCCAACATATATTTTTGCAGATTTTTCTTAGCATGAGGCTATTTTTCTAAATTTTCTGTAAGATATGGACCTTTTTATGAAATGATATAATTTTTGGCATAATTTTGTCTTCTCTTTTTTAAGTTAAAAGTGGCGATCTCCCTGTTCCAACGGACATTTGTCCAGATTTTTTTGAGCTTAGGGCTATTTTCTACATTTTCTATATGATATGAATCTTTATATTAAATGATATGATTTTTATAACCTAATTTTTTCCTCTCTTATTTTTTCAGTTGAAGATGGCGATCTTTCGGTTCCAACAGAAGTTTTTGCATATTTTTGGAAGCTCAGTGCTATTTTCTACATTTTCTGGAAGGAATTAATTTTTTGCATTAAAAGACATTATGTTTATAGCCTAATTTTGTCTTCTCTTATTTTTCAGTTGAATATGGAGATCTCCCGGTTCTAACAGACATTTTGCATATTATTCTGACCTCGAGACGGTTTTCTAAATTTTCTGGAAGATATGGATCTTTTTATTAAATGATATGATTTTTGTCCTAATTTTGTCTTCTCTTATTTTTCAGTTAAAGATGGTGATCTCTCGGTTCCAACGGATATTTTTGTGGATTTTTATAAGCTCGTTGCTATTTTCAACATATTATGAAAATAAATATCTTTTTATTACATGATATGATTTTTATAGCCGACGCTTGTCTTCTCTTATTTTTTCAATTGAAGATGGCGATCAACTCGTTCCAACTAGGGGTGGCAAAATGAGCCCGACCCGAATATGGCCTCCTTGACCAGGTCTGGGTATGTGTCAATTCGGGTCAAGTAGGATCTGTGTTAACCCGACCTGACCTGAAGAAAATCCGGGTCGGTATGGGTTTGATCTGTCAACTCGGATGACCCGTTCGACCTAGTTTACTTTCTACATATATATAAATTTACAAAATAACTTCAACACACAATTGCACGGGGAGTTTTGCTTATACGATTTGAATTGTTGTCATCTTCTTGAAAAGGTCTTGAATTCAATTCCTTTTACATACAATTTTTTAGTTATATTTATTACTTTCGTGATAACGTTATTTATACTTCCCTGCTGTCATCGGTGAGGTTTAAGTGATGAGCTGCTGGTAATTAAGCAACACTTAATAAATTGACGGTGGTTCTTAAAAGATAGCCGAACATCAAAAAAGGAGCATTTGCGTGTAATTCAAATCTTAACCCGACATGTGAACCCAAACCCGAACCTGGGTATTTTTCGGGTCAGGTTAGGGTTTACCACTTCCAGGTCGGGCCAAATCTGACCCGACCCGAACCCAACCTGAACCAACCCGTTTGCCACCCTAGTTCCAACAGATATTTTTGTGGATTTTTCTAAGATTTGGGCTATTTTTCTACCTTTTCAGGAAGATACTGATATTTTTATTAAATGATATGATTTTTAGACCTAATTCTATCTTCTATTTTTTCAATTGAAGATGGCGATCTTCCGGTTCCAATTTACATTTGTGCAGATTTTCTGAGTTCCGAGCTATTTCTACATTTCTAATAAGATATGCATCTTTATATTAAACGATATGCTTTTTTCACCTAATTTTGTCTTCTCTTATTTTTTCAGTTGAAGATGGCGATCTACTGGTTCCAACGGTCATTTTTACGTATTTTTTTGAGCTTGGGGATTTTTTCTAAATTTTCATGAAGTTATGAATCTTTTTATTAAATGATATGTTTTATTGGCCTAATTTTGCCTTCTCTTATTTTTTAGTTGAAGATGGCGATCTCTCGGGTCCAACAGAAATTTTTGCGGATTATTCTGATCTCGGGACTATTTTCTAAAATTTTGGAAGATATAGATCTTTTTATTAAATGATTTGATTTTTGGACTAATTTTGCATTTTCTTATTTTTCAGTTGAAGATAGCGATCTCCAGGTCCCAACTGATATTTTTGCGGATTTTTCTAAACTCAATGCTATTTTCTGCATTTTATGATAGATTTGTATCTTTTTATTAAATGAGATGATTTTTTAGCCATCGTTTTTCTTCTCTTATTTTTTCGGTTGAAGAAGGTGAACTACCGGTTCCATCAGACATTTTTGCGGACTTTTCTTAGTTTGAAACTTTTTTCTTTATTTTCTGTAAGATATGGATCTTTTTATTAAATGATATGATTTTTTAGCATAATCTTGACTTCTCTCTTTTCAGGTTGAAGATGGCGATCTCCAGGTTCCAACAGACATTTTTGCGGATTTTTCTGAGCTTCGAGCTATGTTCTACATTTTATGAAAGATATGGCTCTTTTTATTAAATGATATGATTTTTATAACCTATGTTTGTCTTCTCTTATTTTTCAGTTGAAGATGACAATCTCTAGGTTCTAACAAACATTTTTGAGGATTTTCTGAGCTCGGAGCAATTTTCTACATTTTATGGAGGATATGTATCTTTTTATTAAATAATATTTTTTTGTTTTTAGTTTGTCTTCTCTTATTTTCTAGTTGAAGATGGCGCTCTCTCGGCTCTAACGAACATTTTTTGCATATTTTTCTGAGTAAAGAGCTATTTTCAACAGTTAATTGAAGATTTGGATCTTTTTATTAAATGGTGTGATTTTATAGCATAAGTTTCTCTTTTCTTATTTTTTTCAGTTGAAGATGGCGATCCCCCGGTTCCAACGTGCATTTTTGCAGATTTTTCTGACCTCGAGCCTATTTTCTAAATTTTCTTGAAGATATGAATATTTTTACTAAATAATATGATTTTTGGGTCTAATTTTGTCTTCTCTTATTTTCCAAAGGAGGATTGTGACGGGCTAATTTTCCAACGAACGGATTTTTCTGAGCTTCGGGCTACTTTCTACATTTTTAGTAAGATAAGGATCTTTCAATTAAATGATATGATTTTTATATACTGATTTTTTCTTCTCTTATTTTTCAGTTGAAGATGGCGATCTCCCAGACCCAACGGAACATTTCTACGGATTTTTTGAGCTCGTGCTATTTTCTACATTTTATGGAAGATATATAACTTTTTATTAAAGGGTATAATTTTTATAACCTACGTTTGTCTTCTCATATTCTTTTTAGCTGAAGATGGCAATCTCCCGGTTTCAACGAACATTTTTATAGATTTTTCTTAACTTGAGGCAATTTTTCTACATTTTCTAGAAGATATGAAACGTTTGTGAACTAATATAGTTTTTGGACTAATTTGTCTTCCCTTTTTTTAAGTTGAAGATGGCGATCTCTCAGCTCCAACGGACATTTGTACGGATTAATTTGAGCTCCGGCCTATTTTCTCAATTTTCTATTTGAAATGAATCTTTACATTAAATATATAATTTTATAACAATTTTTTGTCTTCTCTTATTTTTCAGGTGAAGATAACGATCTCCCGATTCCAAGGGACATTTTGCACATTTTTTCGAGCTCAGGTCTATTTTTCTACACTTTATGGAAATTATTGATCTTTTATTATATAAAATGATTTTTTGGCCTAATTTTGTCTTCTTGTTTTTCAATTGAAGATTCATTTCAATTGAAGATTCACCCGGTTCCAACGGACATTTTTGCATATCATTCTAACCTCGGTGCTATTTTCTAAATTTTTAGGAATATATGGATATTTTTATTAAATGATATGATTTTTGGTCTAATTTTGTCTTTCTTATTTTTTGTTGAAGATGGCGATCTATCGGTTCCAACGAACGTTTTTTTGGATTTTTGTGGCCACAGTGCTATTTTCTACATTTTACGAAATATGAGAATCTTTTTCTTAAACGATATGATTTTTATAGCTTACATTTTGTCTTCTCTTATTTTTTTCAGTTGAAGATAGCGACGATGTACCAGTTCCAACAGACATATTTGTGGATTTTTCTTAACCTTGGTCTTTTTCTACCTTTTCTGGATGATATGGATATTTTTATTATATGATATGATTTTTTTGGCCTAATTTTGTTTTCTCTTTCTCCAGTGGAAGATGTCGATCTCCCGGTTCCAATTTACATTTGTTCGGATTATTCTGACCTTGGGGCTATTTTCTAAATCTTCTATAAGTTATTCATCTTTATATTAAATGATTTGATTTTTGTCCAAATTTTGCCTCTCTTATTTTTCAGTTGAAGATGGCGATCTCCCGGTTCCAACTGATATTTTTGTGGATTTTTCTGAGTTCGATGATATGTATATTTTTATTAAGTGATATGATTTTTATAGACTACGTTTTACTTCTCTTATTTTCTCAGTAGATGACTTTGATCTACCGGGTTCAACAGACATTTTTGCAGACTTTTCTTAGATTTGGACTATTTTGTAAATTTTTCTATAAGATACGTATCTTTTTATTAAAGGATATGATTTTTGGCCTAATTTTGTATTCACTTTTTAGTTGAAGACGGCTGGTTCCAGCGGACATTTTTACAGATTTTTCTGAACTAGGTGATATTTTCTACATTTTATGAGATATATATCTTTTTATTAAAGAATATGATTTTTGGCCTAATTTTATCTTCTCTTCTTTTTATATTGAAAATGGCGATCTCTCGGTTCCAACGGACATTTCTCCGGATTTTTCAGAGATTCGAGCTATTTTCTACTTTTTTGAAATATATGGCTCTTTTTATTAAATAATATGATTTTTTCTAGTATAAGTTTGTATTCTCTTATTTTTCAGTTGAAGATGGCTATAACTTGGTTCCAACAGACATTTTTGCGGATTTTCTGAGCTCAAGGCTATTTTCTACATTTTATGGAAGAAATGTATCTTTTTATTAAATGATATGATTTTTATAGCCTAAGTTTGTCTTCTCTTATTTTTTTGTTAAAGATGGTGATCTCATGTTTCCGACGGACATTTTTGCGGATTTTTCTTATTTCAAGCCGGTTTTCTACATTTTTTGAAAGATATGAATTTTTTATTAAATAGTATGCTTTTTGGTTCTAATTCTTGGGGCTATTTTCTACATTTTCTTGAAGATATAGATATTTTTGTTAAATGATATGTTTTTTGTAGCCTAATTTTGTCCTCTCTTATTTTTCAGTTATAGATCGCGATCACTTGATTCAAACGAAAATTTATGTAGATTTGTTTGAGCTCGAACCTATTTTTCCCAATTTTTGGAAAATTTTCATCGTTTGGTTAAATGATATGATTTTGACCTAATTTTGTCTTCTCTAATTTCTCCGTTGAAGTTGTCGATCTCCTGGTTCCATACTGACATTTTTGCAAATTTTTCTGAGCTTCGTGCTATTTTCCACATTTTTGGAAGATATTTCTGCGGATTTATCTGACCTCCGGGCTATTTTCCACATTTTCTGGAAGATATGAATTGTTTTATTAAATGAAATGATTTTTTGGGCCTAATTTTGTTTTCACTTAGTTTCAAGGTGATCTCCCGATTCCCATGGACATTTTTCCGGATTTTTCTGAGCTTAGTGCTAATTTATACATTTTTTGAAAGATATAAATCTTTTTATTAAATGATATGATTTTTTGGCCTAATTTTGTCTTCTCTAATTTTTCAGTTGAAGATGGCGATCTCCCGGTTTCAACAGACATTTTTCTAGACTTTACTGAGCTCTGGCTTATTTTCCACAATTTTGGAAGATATGTATCGTTTTATAAAATGTTATGATATTTTGGCCTTATTTTGGCTTCTCTTATTTTCTAGTGAAGATTGCGATCTCCTAGTTCCAACGAACATTTTTTGTGGATTTTTCTGAGCTCATGATTATTTTCTATATTTTCTAGAAGATATGGAGTTTTTTATTACATTATATGATTTTTGTGGCCTAATTTTATCTTCTCTTATTTTTAAGTTGAAGATGGCGATATCCATATTCCAACAGACATTTTGGCCGATATTTCTGAGATCGTGACTATTTGCAACATTTTTTGTAAGATATGTATCTTTTTATTAAATAATATTATTTTTCTAGCCTAATATTGTCTTCTCTTATTTTTCAATTGATGATGGCGATCTCCCTGTTCAAACGAAAACTTTGCGGATTTTTCTGAACTCGAGTTTGTTTTCTACATTTTATAGTAGATATCAATCTTTTTATTAAATGATATGATTTTTATAGCCTGTATTTTTCTTCTTTTATTTTTCCACTTGAAGATGCCGATTTCCCGGTTCCAACGGAAATTTTTACAGATTTTTCTTACCTCAGGCTATTTTCTGTATTTTCTGGAAGATAACGATCAATTTATTAAATGCTATGCATTTTTGTATGATTTTGTCTTCCTTAGATTTTTTGTTGATGATGGCAATCCCCGGTTTCAACAGATATTTTTGAGGATTTTTCTTAGCTCTGGGCAATTTTCTGTATTATCTGGAAGATATCGATTGTTTTATCAAATGAGATGATATTTTGGCCTAATTTTGTTTTCCCTATTTTTCGTTAAATTTTGTGCTCTCCCGGTTCCGACGGATATTTTTGCAGATTTTTCTGAGCTCGGAGATATTTTCTATATTTTATGGAAAATAAGAATCTTTATAATAAATTAGAAGGTTTTTACTGTCTAATTTTGTCCTCTCTTATTTTTGGTTGAACATAGCGATCTCTCGGTTCTAACGGACATTTTTCCAGATTTTCTGAGCTCTGTGATATTTTCTTTACTTTATGGAAGATATGGATCTTTTTATTAAATGATATGATTTTTATAGCTTAAGTTTGTCTTCTATTCTTTTTAAGTGAAAGAGGAGATCTCCCGGTTCCAACGGACATTTTTGCGGATTTTTCTGAGCTCTGGTCTATTTTCTACATTTTATGGAAGATATGGATCTTTTTATTAAATGATATGATTTTTATAACCTGAGTTAGTCTTCTCTTATTTTCCAGTTGAAGATGTCAATCTTTATATTGAATGATATGATTTTTTGGCCTAATTCTATCTTCTATTATATTTCAGTTGAAGATGGGATTCTCTCGATCCCAATAGAAGTTTTACAGATTTTTCTGAGATCCGGGCTATTTTCCACATTTTTTGGAAGATATGCATCGTTTTATTAAATGATATGATTTTTGGCCTAATTTTGTCTTCTTTTATTTTCCGATAGAAGTTGGTGATCTCCCGGTTCCAACGGAGTTTTTGCGGATATTTCTGAACTCTTGGCTTTTTCACATTTTCTATAATATATGAATCGGTTTTTAAAATGATATCAGAGAAGACTAAATTAAGCCAAAAAATGTCCGTTGAAACCAGAAAATCTCCATTTCAAACTGAAATATAAGAGAAGACAAAATTCAGAACCGGGAAATCACCATCTTCATCTATTAAAATGTCCGTTGTAACCGGGATATCACCATCTTCATCTATTAAAATGTCCGTTGTAACCGGGATATCGCCGTCTTCTCTTATTTTCTATTAAATGATATGATTTTTGGCCTAATTTTGTATTCTCTTATTTTTTTAGTTGAAGAGTGTGATCTCCCGGTTCCGACTGATATTTCTGCAGATTTTTCTGAGTTTGGTGCTATTTTCTACGTTTTATAGAAGACATGTATCTTTATATTAAATGGTATGATTTTCATACCCTAATTTTTTCTTCTCTTATTTTTCTATTGAAGATGGCGATCTCCTCGTTCCAACAAACATTTGTGTGGATTTTTCTGAGCTCGAGGGTATTTTCTACATTTTCTAGACGGTATTGATTTTTTATTAAATGATATGATTTTTATAACCTAAGTTTCTCCCTTATCTTATTTTTCAATTGAAGATGACGATCTCCCGGTTCCATTGGATATTTTACGGATTTTTCTGAGATCTGGCCTATTTTCAACATTATCTGGAAGATATGAATAGTTTTATTAATTGATCTGTTTTGGCCTAATTTTGTTTTCTCTTATTTTTAAGTTGAAAATTCTGATATCCTAGTTCCAACAGACCTTTTACCGTTTTTGTCTTAGCATGGAGCTATTTTCTGTATTTTTTCGAAGATATGGTCTTTTTATGAAATGATATCATCTTTGGCCTAATTTTTACTTCTCCTATTTTAAGTTGAAGATGGCAATCTCACTGTTCCAACTGACATTTTGCCTTTTTTGAGATTGGGGCTATTTTCTGCATTTTCTGGAAGATATGGATCAGTTTATTAAAGGATATAATTTTTCGGTTTAATTTTATCTTCTCTTATTTTTGTTGTTGAAGATAGCTATCTCCCGGTTCCAATGGACATTTTTGCGGATTTTTTGAGCTCTGGGGTATTTTCTACATTTTTGTAAGATATGGATCTTTTTATTAAATGATATGATTTTTATAGCATAATTTTGTCTTCTTTTATTTTTAGTTGAACATGGCGATCTTCCAGTTCCAACAGACATTTTTCCGGATTTTTTTGAGCTTCGTGCTATTTTCTACATTTTATCAAAGAGATGGGTCTATATATTAAATGATATGATTTTTAAGTTCTAATTTTGTCTTCTCTTTTTTCTGTTGAAGATGGCGATCTCTCGGTTACAAAGGACATTTTTTGGATTTTTCTGAGCTTGGTGCTATATTTAAAATTTTATGGAATATATGAATCTTTTATTAAATGATATGATTTTTATCGTCTAAGTTTATCTTCTCATATTTTTTAGTTGAAGATGTCGTCTCACGGTTCAAACGGAAATTTTTGCAAATTTTTATGAGCTCGTGGCTATTTTCTGTATTTTCTCGTAGATATGGATCGTTTTATTAAATGAAATGATTTTTGACATAATTTTGTCTTCTCTTATTTTTTTCCGTTGAATATGATAATCTCTTGGTTCCAATGGACATTTTTGCGGATTTTTTGAGCCATGTGTTATTTTCTACATTTTCTATAGGATATGGATCTTTATAAATGATATGATTTCTATAGCCTAATTTTGTCATCACTTATTTTTCATTTGAGGATGGCGATCTCCCGGTTCCAAAGGAAATTTTTACGAATTTTTCTGAGCTCAAATCTATTTGAAAGGTATGTATTTTTAATTAAATGATATGATTATTTGGCCTAATTTTGTTGTCTCTTCTATTTTCCGTTGAAGAAGTCGATCTCTCGGTTCCAACGGACTTTTTGGCAGATTTTTCTAAGCTCGGACCTATTTTCTACATTTTCTATAAGATACTGATCGTTATATTAAATGATATGTTTATTGCCTAATTTTCTATTCTCTTATTTTTCAGTTGAATATGATATGATTTCCCGGTTCCAATGGAATGTTTTGCAGATTTAGTTTCCACATTTTTAGAAAACATGGATTGTTTTATTAAATGATATGATATTTGGCCTAATTTTGTCTTCTCTTATTTCCAGTTGAAGATGGCAATCTCCTGGTTCTAACGGACATTTTTGCGAATTTTTCTGTGTTCGAGACTATTTTCTACATTTCCACGAAGATATGGATCTTTTTATTACATTATATGATTTTTGTAGGCTAATTTTGTCTTCGCATATTCTTCTGTTGAAGATGGCAATATCTCGGTTCTAATGAACAATTTTCTTATATTTTTGAGCTCGGGACCAGTTTCTACATTTTCTATAAGATATAAATATTTTTATTAAATGATATAACTTTTTTATCCTAATTTTGTTTTCCCTTATTCTTCAATTGAAGATGGTGATCTCCGGTTCCAACGGAAATTTTTGCAGATTTTTTGACCTCGAGGCTATTTTCTGCGTTTTATTGTCGATATGGACATTTTTATTAAATGATATGATTTTTATAGCTTACGTTTATCTTCTCTTATTTTTCACTTGAAGATAGCGGTCTCCCAGTTCAAATGAACATTTTTGCGGATTTTTCTGAACTCATGGCTATTTTTTGTATTTTATGGAAGATATCGATAATTTTATTAAATGATATGATTTTTTTTGGACCAATTTTGTCTTCTCTTATTTTTTTCGTTGATGATGGCGATCTCCCGGAACCTACGGATATTTTTGCCGATTTTTCTAAGATAATGCCTATTTTCTTTATTATCTGGAAGGTAAAGATCATTTTATTAAATGATATGTTTTTTTGGCCAAATTTGTCTTATCTTTTTTCGTTAAATTTGGCGATCTCCTTCTGATGGATATTTTTGCGTATTTTTCTGAGCTCGGGGATATTTTCTACATTTTATGGAATATAAGAATTTTTATATTAAATGATATGATTTCTATTGTCTTCTCTTATTTTTCAGTTGAACATGACGATCTCCATGTTCCAAGGGACATTTTATCGGATTTTCTGAGCTCGATGCTCTTTTCTTTATTTTATGGAAGATATGTACCTTTTTATTAAATGATATGGATATTTATAAATCTCATTGTTAGGGGGATTTGATCTGCAACAATTGGCTTCGTCTGTGGGAACGAAGGGTTACACTCATGTCTGGCTTCGCAAATACTTGTAACAATTCCTGCCATGGCAAGTCACCCGACATCACCCCACCGCCACCTCCAAGAAAGCTGTGACAACTCAAGCCACTAATCAATAACACTCTGGGGTCGCCCTTGGCCGAGGATCCTCGTTCTCCCGGAAGGACCACCCGCTGGATCTGCCCATTGAGGGGTCGACGGCTATCATACAGGCTGCGGTACGCAACGTCCATGCGAACTTCGCGGCCTTCACCAAGATGATGGAAGACCAGGTCGTCGCCAGACCCGTGGGGCCCCCTCTGCTCAAAGGCTCCCTTAGACCCCCGAATGTGAGGCAGGACCTCCTCCCCCAGTTCGAATAGGAAGTTGCCGCTCGACAAAGGCAGTTCGGCGAGGAAGATGATGTTTGACCACGACGGTTGACCATCGCCGTGAGGGAGATGCTCTGAGAGAGGAGCTGAGGAGTCCCTATGAGGAGGCCCAGGGAGTATGAAATTTCCATAGGCCAAATCTCGTTGCTGAAAGTCATCGGTGCGGGATGTCACTGACCCCGAGACAAGAAGAACTCCTGCATCGGAGCAGAAGCCCCCGTCGGTCAGGACGCTGTTCTCCTAGGCGTAATGATCACCAAGCGAGGGATTGAGGCAAACCCTGACAAGATATCTTCCCTCATCAACATGAGTGAGCCGATGACGATCAGAGACTTACAAAGGCTGAATGGGTAGATCGCCGCACTGAGGAGTTTCCTGTCAGAGTCAACCAAGAGGTTCCTCCAATTCTTTTGCAGAAGGCCCACAGTATGAAGAAATGGGCGAGGAAGAAAGTCGAGTGGGACGACGCCCAAGCCTTTGGTGAGCTGAAAGCTTATCTGCAAAGCACATCGCTGCTCGTAAAGCCGAAGGAAGGAGAGCGGCTTGGCCTCATCTAGCCGCCACAGAGGAGGCCGTCAGCTCGGTCCTAATCAAAGAAGATGTAGGCAACCAGAGGCTGGTATACTATACCAGCCGAGTGCTTCGGGAGGCAGAAACCTGCTATGGCCCTATATAGAAGTTTGCCTACTGCTTAACCCTGACAGTGAGGAAGCTCCGACCCTACTTCCAGGCACATACCATCCTGGTCTACACCAACTCGTCGCTCGAGAAGAATCTGAAGAGGTCGGAGAGATCAGGATGGATGCTGAATTGGAGCATCAAACTTAGCGAGTTTGACATCGTCTACAAGCCCAAGGTGATGATCAGGGGTCAGGCACTGGCAGACTTCGTGGCAGAATGCACGGTCGAAGAGCTTGTAGGAGCTTTGCCTGATGTTCAGCCGGGCACGGAACAACAGAAGCCCGCCATCAAGGACACCCCCTCAACATTCCCCCGATCCGTGGGAGAGCGATGGATCATCCACGTAGATGGATAGGCCACAGGCTCGTAGAGCAGAGCCGACATCGTGCTAGAGACCCCGAAGGGAGCTTGCTGGAGTATGCACTCTGCTTCAATTTTTCAGCGACCAACAATGTGGTGGAGTACGAGGCTGCCCCCAAAACTCTACTGAGCACTTGGGGCAACAAATATGATGTTGATTAGCGACTTGAGGCTCGTCATCCAATATATATAAGGCAGCTTGAAGCTAGGGATGACCTGATGAAGCGTTATCTAAAGTGCACCCGGGCCAAGCTTCAAAAGTTCAGAAGTGCAGACATCCAGCATCTGCCCCGATCAAACAATCTCTGGGCCGACGCACTCTCAAAGTTGGCATCTTCTTCTTCGGCCGAGATAGGAAAGGCCATCTATGTCGAGAGCATACTGACACCAAGTATTGAAGAAGGCGAGCTGCTATGTGTCGACTAGGAGCCAACGTGGATGAGCCCGATCATAATATACTTGGAGACCGGGGCCTTGATTAGAGATCGGCTAGAAGCATAGACGATTGAAACACATGCCTTGATATTCGTGATCTTCAACGGCGAGCTTTATCGGAAGCGTCACGCTTTATATTAATTGATATGATTTTTATTGCCTAATTTCTGTCTTCTCTTATTTTTCAGTTGAAAATGGTGATCTCCCGGGTCCAACAGACATTTTTTGCGGATTATTCAGAGCTCGGGTCTATTTTTATGCATTTTTGGGAAGTTATGCATATTTTTATTAAATGACATGATTTTTTTGGACTAATTGGTCGTTTCTTATTGTTTTTTCATTTGAAGATAGCGATCTCCCTGTTCTAACGGACATTTTTGCTGTTTTTTGAGCTCGGGTCTATTTTCTATATTTTCTGGAAGATATGTTACTTTTTATTACATGATATCATTTTGGCCTAATTTTGTCTTCTCTTATTTTTCAGCAAAAGATGGTGATCTCCCTGTTCCTACGGACATTTTTGCAAATTTTTCTGTGCTAAAAGATATTTTCTAAATTTTATTTAAGATATGTATCTTTTTATTAAATGATATGATTTTTTCGCCTAATATTGCTTCTCTTTTTTTAATTGAAAATGACGATCTCCCGGTTCCAACGGACATTTGTTAGGATTTTTTCGAGCTCGATATTAATTTTCTACATTTTTGGAAGTTATGAATCTATTTATTATGTGGCCTAATTTTGTCTTCTCTTATTTTTAAGTTGAAAATGGCGATCTTCCAGTTCCAACGGACATTTGTGCGGATTTTTCTTAGCTCCGCGCTATTTTCGATAGGAATGTCAATATTGCGGGGCGGGGCGGGTATTTAACTACCCAAGCGTGCCCCGTCCCGTCTACGGGGCGAGGCAGGACGGGTTTCGGGCCAGGGCGGGGCGGGTAACTTCTTACTAAAACCCAGTCGTACCGGGTCAGGCCGGTCGGGTCATGTCATTACTACCATCCATATGAATTCAAAACAAAATTTTTATTTCAAAATTGGGAGAATTGTGATATATTTGGTAATTTGAAATTGGGAATTGGCTCAATTGGGAGAACAGTGGAACATAGTATGAGTTATGGACTGGTCGCATGGTCTGCATCAAAATAGTAAGGTTTTTTAGAACTTCTATAATTTATCGGGGCGGGCCAGGCCGTATACAAAGCCCAAGCTTGCCCCGACCCGTCTGCGGGCCGAAGTGGTCCGGGTCAAAACTGGGTCGGGCCAGTCGGGTCGGGCCATTACTGCCAGCCCTAATTTTCGACATTTTATGTAAGATATGAATATTTATATTAATTGATATTATTTTTATTATCTAATTTCTGTCTTCTCTTATTTTTCAGTTGAAAATGACGATCTTCCAGGTCCAACGGACATTTTTTGCAGATTTTTCAGAGCTCGGGTCTATTTTTATACATTTTCGAGAATTTATGGATCTTTTTATTAAATGACATGATTTTTTGGACTAATTTGTCCGTTTCTTATTTTTTAGCCGAAGATGGCGACGGGTCTATTTTTATACATTTTCGAGAAGTTATGGATCTTTTTGTTAAATGACATGATTTTTTGGACTAATTTGTCCGTTTCTTATTTTTACTTGAAGATGGCGACCTCCCAGTTCCAAAAGCCATTTTTAGGTATTTTTCTAAGCTTCGGGCTATTTTCTAAATTTTCTGTAAGATAAGAATCTTTATATTTAATGATATGGGTTTTTACCCCAATTTTGTCTTCTCTTATTGTTTTAGTTGAAGATGTAGATCTCCTGGTTCCAACAGACATTTTTGCAGATTTTTCTCAGCTCGAAACTATTTTCAAAAGTTCATTGAAGATATAGATCTTTGTATTAATGATTTGATTTTTATAGACTAAGTTTGTCTTCTCTTATTTTTCAGTTGAAGATGGCGATCCCCGGTTCCAACGGACAGTTTTACAGATTTTTCTGACCTCGGGGCTATTTTCTAAATTTTTTGGAAGATACAGATCTTATTATTAAATGAAATGATTTTTGGCCTAATTTTGTCTTCTTTTATTTTTCACTTGAAGATGGCGGTCTCCTGGTTCCAACTGACATTTTTACAGATTTTTCTGAGCTCCGAACTATTTTCTATATTTTCTGTATGATATGAATCTTTATATTAAATGATATGGTTTTTATAGCCTAATTTTATGTTCTCTTATTTTTTTAAGTTGAAAATGGCGATCTCCCGATTCCAACGGATATTTTTCCGGATTTTTCTGAGATCTGTGCTATTTTCTACATTTTCAGGAAGTTATAGATCTTGTAATTAAATGATATGATTTTTTGGAATAATTGGTTGTCTCTTATTTTTCGTTGAAGATGGCGATCTCCAGTTCCAACGGTCAATTTTAGGGATTTTCTGATATCCAGACTATTTTCTAAATTTTCTTCAAGAAATGAATCTTTATATTAAATAATAAGATTTCTAGCCTAAGTTTGTCTTCTCTTATTTTTCAGTCGAAGATGACGATCTTCCGGTTCCAATGGACATTTTTGCATTTTTTCAGCTCGGAACTATTTTCAAAAGTTTATTGAAGATATGGATCTTTTATTAAATGATATGATTTTTAAAGACTAAGTTTGTCTTCTCTTATTTTTTTAGTTGAAGATGGAGATCTCCCAATTCCAACGGACATTTTTGCAGATTTTTCTAACATCGTGGCTATTTTCTAAATTTTCTGGAAGATATGGATGTTTTTATTAAATGATATGATTTTTGGCATAATTTTTCTTCTCATATTTTTCTGTTGAAGATGGCGATCTCCCGGTTCCAACGGACATATTTCATATTTATCTGATCTTCAGTCTATATATTCTATATTTTTGTTAGATATGAATCTTTATATTAAATGTTATGATTTTTATAGCTAATTTTGTCTTCTCTTATTTTTCAGTTGAAGATGGTGATCTCCCGGTTCAAACGGATACTTTTACGGATTTTACTTAGCTCTATTTTTTCTGGAAGATGTGTATCGTTTTATTAAATGATATGATTTTGGCATAATTTTGTATTCTCTTTTTTTAAGTTGAAGATGGTGACCTCCCTATTCCAACGAACATTTTTGCGGATTTTACTTAGCTGAATTTTTTATTATGATTTTTGGCATAATTTTGTTTTCTCTTATTTTTCAGTTGAAGATGGCGATCTCCATGTTCCAACAGATATTTTATGCGTATTTTTCTGAGTTCGAGTCTATTTTCTACATTTTCCGGAAGATATGGATCTTTTTATTAAATGATATCATTTTTATAACCTAATTTTGTCTTCTCTTATTTTTAAGTTGACATGGTGATCTCCCGATTCCAAAGGACATTTTTACAGATTAATTTTACATCGGGGCTATTTTCTAAATTTTCTGTAAGATATGAATCTTATTATTAAATTATATGATTTTTTTCCTAAGTTTGTCTTCTCGTATTTATCAATTGAAGATGGCGATCTCCCGATTCCAACGGACATTTTTACCAATTTTTATGAACTCTGTGCTATTTTCTACATTTTATGGAAGATATGGATCTTTTATTAAATGATATGATTTTTGTAGCATTCGTTTCTCTTCTCTTATTTTTTCTGTTGAAGAAGGCGATCTACTGGTTCCAATGCACATTTTTGCAGATGTTTCTTAAGTGGGGGCTATTTTTTTTACATTTTCTGGAAAACATGGATCCTTTTATTAAATGTTTGTTATAAATAGGGTCTAATGGGCCTATTGGGTATCCACCCACATTGAGTAATATGTATATGAGGATGGGGGTTTCCTAGCACTTAACCCTTCACAACACGTTATCAGCACAACTGCTCGTGGAAAAGACGACGGCTCGTGAGAGGGAGGTGGCCCGCGGAAGCTCCGATGATTTTTTCGTATTGCAACGTTTCGCGAGACGACGTAGATTTTTTCGGGCATCTTTCATCGAACGTTGCAAGATCTGGAGGACGGATCTAGAGGTAATCACACAAAAACTCGATCTAAACCTATTTTTTCGTAAAATAAGTTTAGATCTGTTAAATCTTGGACCAAAATCGATGTTTTACAAAATAAAAATCAAATTTTTATGAAAAAACATTGATTACAAAAATAAAAATTGGATTTTGTAACAAAAATCGGATTTTTAAGATGATGGAGATATTTTCTCAATATACGGAGGGACTCCTTATTTTTTCATCGATATTTTAATAAGCAGATGTTGTTTGATAGACTTTTGTGTTACAAGTTGCCCAACGATGCAACAATCTACGTCGCTTGTCTTACAAGTGCAACACGCGAATTAATTATTTAACTGTATTAATGCTGTAAAATTCTTTTGTTGCCTGCTTGTTTATACAAACAAGTAGTCTCAGTTTAGGATCCTTGTGTTACAATATTAATTTGTAGTACTAATAGTAGTACATCACAGTGAGGAAGCCCCAAAACCCTCATGAGATGAGAGGTCTAAGGGATAATTCCTAGAGATACCTTAACAGGTTGGCTCATATCATTTCTCTTTATTTATTTGAGACTTTTTGCATTATACGCCTTCCACCTGCCCGCAAGGGGCTCCGTCGCCCTGAAGGTGACACCCCCTACACCGATACGCCCGCCGCAGGGGGGGCCCGCTGCCCCCGAAGACAACGTCTCCCACCACACCCTTCTTCTACATCAGAAGAGGGGGGCTGGCCCTGACGACCGGGCAAAACCCCTGCGCCTTCATGTCCCATGTTTCGATAAACGCCGGCAACGGGGGCCCGCTGCTCTGCTGGTTACCGCTCCCCACAAATTCGATCACCACCTGTAAAGGGAGGGGTCTCCGCAGCCCTGACGGTTATGTCCCCCCGCACCCAAAATCATAGCCAAGGGGTTTTTACGGCCCTGAAGGCCACCGCCGCGTCCTCGCGCACCCTTCACGGCCCTAACGCTCGTCACCGCATTAATCACGCGAAAACTAACCCAAACCCTAATTAGGGTCTTTGGACGGCCATGTGTGATAGGGAATCCTAAATTTTATATGTGGCTTTTCGGGACATAATTAATTCTCCCTTTTACCATTATATGCCTGAAGCATATATGTGATGAAAATTTTAAATACCCGTAGCATAATTATATATCTGCGATTAAATCTTTTGAATGCTTGTTGCATAACTACATGCCTGTGATGAAAACTTTAAATGCCCGTAGCATAATTATATATTACGATTAAATCTTTTGAATGCATGTTGCATAACTACATGCCTGTGATGAAAACTATATATGCATGCTGCATATCCTATGTTCTGTGATGCACATTTCATTTAGCATGCTAAAATCTCTATGATATATTTTTAATGCACGTAGCATAACTATATGTCTGCGATGAAATTATTTGAATGCATGTAACATATAAATAACATGTGTATACATCATATATGTTTCAATTCATGTTAACTGAGCATACATTTTTAGCTCACATGCTTGATATTGTTTGCATGGATAATTTAGTTTCTTTCAACTATTTTATTGAGCATACCTTTTAGCTTACAAGATTTATATTTTGTGCATGATACATCATTAAATGTTACATATTGCACACTTATATGCTCATTCAATGCTTATGCTCATACTCATGATATGACAATATTTTAACATCATATCTACTTAGACAAATTGAACCTGAAGTTCAAATCAAATCAAAAGTCAACACCCTTTTACTCAAATAAAATAAAAATTACCAAATACGATGGATTATACGAAAATCAATTATGCGATCTTTTTAGAGATCACATTTTGCGATATATAGATCTCTCAGATCTATGGTCTTTTTAAACCAATATTGACACCGGCAGTTGTCATAATATCGCTAAACTCTTTTATAATAATTTCACTATATAAGGTATAATTCTTGAATCTAGCCTTAATTTTAAGCATACACCCGAAGTCGTGGCTTAATAGATAAGTGAGAAATTATAAATTTCGTAGCCACGTATCTGTTTTCCCTTGAGCATGATTCTCTATCCATATAATACTTGAATGACTCGATAAAAATGTCCTGGAGACCATACTTGAGCATTCAAATAGACTTTTAAAAGTCTCTCATAAATTAGAAAAGTGGAAATATAGAAATTAATTCATTTCACTGGTATATGTCTACTTAGTAAGACTAATATGCATTCTTCCTTATAAATGACAGTAAGGAAGACTGAAAACATGGAAAGTCCTGAATAAAATGAGAAACGGAAGATATGATATACCTCGACATGGAGTAAACAATGGCAAACCAATATCAGATCAGAAGTTTTGATAAGACACATAATGCTTTTGCAACATAAATGGAGCATTAACTTATGCCATATAAAAATATATACATACATAGTCTAAACGACGAAAGTCAATTGACCTTGTGTATATCTAGCTACTCCCCGAGGACAAATAAACTTTGAAAACAAATTTAATCTGTTGACATAAAATAATTCTTAATGAGTATAGTTGCAGACGTATGCTATCAAAAACATTTAACCCTAATAATAGTCCAATCGAAAACTTTTTTAGACGTCTACTTGAGATTCAGGCTTTGCACACCTGAGTACTCTATATGAGGATACCCAATACTCTCAAAAATCAATAAAAGAAACTTCCAAGTTTCAATGGATATTCGTCAAAATGAAATCCTTAATTAATGATTCAAGAAATCAATGAAGCCTGAAGCTTTATCCCATTATGATCCGCATAATAGTCAATGTGAAGATGTAATCCTTCACATTTAGAACACAGTTCACCTATTATCGAACACAATTAATTAGAGCAGTTTAATGGACTTTCAAAAGTCCCACATAAATTCGAAAATAGGAATTAATTTGAAACACCAGAAGTGTCCAAAATCGACCAACTTTGGGACGATGTCACCCTGGATTGATGATGCAAGACATCATTAACCAATCCTATAAATATGACGAACCCGAAGATTCTTCAAAAAGGGTGAAACTTTCATTGTCCTATTCAAAAGGAAAAAATGATTACGAGATCATATCCATTCACGTGGACATTGACTCTCTTCATTTCCTCAAAAGAATTTAAGATGATATATTTACTATCATCATTAACATAATAAGACCTTTAGGTCTCATGAGAGTATTTGAGGGATAAAAGTGGACTTATCCACTCCCTACATAGGGCTGATGATGTACTTAAGAGTACACATCCATACATCCTCTAAAAATGGTCATTATCAAACCTATTATCCAACCATGGTCCATCTTTTAACAGGTTATAAGACACATTCATAAATGGCGGGAACATTGGATAACACTAGGAAATCAAATAATATTTACAACCAGAATAATGTCGAACACCCTGAAGTTTGTGTTCACATCCAAAATGGGTTATATAAATAAATCATTAAAGTGATTTAAACAGATTACTTATCCATTAAAAATCCAGTTGTAGGTGACTACACAGGAACATGCAATTACAATGCAAACCATCAAAACACCTCCTTAGAACCTATTTATATGAGCCTGATCACCTCATATAAATAGTTTCCGAGAACCCCTAATGGGGGAAGCGTTTAGAGCACATCTTACAGATTGTGCCATGATGTGTACACATCCCCATACCACCATTAAAACCCATCAAAATGCACTCCAAACAGGGAAGCATTTAAATTCACTTCTCTTAAAATGTGCATTGATGGATCCTCCTTTAAAGATTCAATGAGATCCTGAAGATCTTTCACATTCAGAAATCTTTAATTTCCCAGTATAAGGTTCAACAGAAATATTATAATCATCCATAAACATGAAGCATAATTTGACCATTTCAAAATATTAATACCTATGATCTGATTATCATTAAATTGTGATGAGATCCTGAAGATCCACACTTATGAACTGTTAAACAGTTACAGACATAGCTACTGACAATATAAATATTGTCAAATTCACACATCCCTGCTGCTAAAAATCCAGGTAGGATTGACATACCAAATATAATGGATGCAATCCTCCAGTAGCAGAAGTGGATGTCCTCAATGGATGAGAGGATATACCACGAGGCTCCAAAACGAGAATAACTCCTGGAGACCCTAAAGCAATACCACCACAGGAAAGTGAGCTCATCTCCATATCCTCTCCTTTTCCAGAACCTTTAGAAGAGATGAATCTGGAATAAATTAAAATATTATTGAATAATATACGTACAGGGGGGAGGTTTTTAGATAAAAAACACACTTGTCAACAATTACTCACATTTCATTTTTCCATTTACAGGATAAATATCGTTCCACACTTCGTTTCCTGAAGCAAACATAGAGATTGGTCAATAATGTGGAACGAGGCAATAATAAGTCGAGTTGGACTCACTTATAAAATGTGAAGTTTTTGGACCTGAAGTCCTGATATCAACAGATATCAAACCTGTGGGCCAATCGAGTATTGTGAACATAAACATAAATAAATAAAATCGTATGCTATAAGTAATACGCTATACCTTAGAGGTTTATTTCGCTGAAACTAGGAAGTAATCAAGTAAGATGAGCTTGACTCACTTACAAAATTATATAAACTGATGCATCACGCTCCTTGGTCATAGTTACGAAAACCATGTGATTGGCAAATGAAATTTTGGGCTATGTTGCTATCGATGATGTGACAACATACCCTTACGGATTTCCTCCTTATTTGCATGGATAGATTTTTCGGACATCTATCCTATGAACTTATCATCCTGAAGATGACACCATCATCCAGAAGATGAATTATCATCCAGAAGAGGAAATTATCATCCTGAAGATGATACCATCATCCAGAAGATGAAATATCATCCAGAAGGTGAATTATCATCCTGAAGATGAATAATCATCCAGAAAGATGAAACCATCATACCGAAGATGCATTACCATCCAAAAGATGAAATTATCATCCCAAAGATGAATAACATGTGACATTAAACTTCATACAGTCGAAGTTGATAAAGAAACATAGACAATTGCAATCCTCTAATACACCTACTGGTTGAATGAATGCACATTTAGTCTCCTTCCATTCGCTGGAAGAGGGAAAAGATATCCTAGGTCTTGAAGTGTCTTACTTGAGTGTTTTTGGTATACTCCTTTATTTGGCCAATTACACGCGACTATAGAGAGCATTAGCAGTAAATCTGGTAGTCAGATACAGTGCAGCGCCTGCAGCACACCACTGAACCAAAGATATGTAGCTTCTGCCATACCTCTAAAGGTCAAGGATCATCCTATATGTTAAATGTATTTACAGATACATGTTACAGATCATCACGATGACTACAACAAAAGAACGACCAACTCCTGGAGACCAGCAAAGCATGCTTCCTAGGCAACACCAATCTCACCATCCCGAGAGGCTCATCATCCAAGAAGCAAATCATGAGTATGCAGAGCCAGGTCCTACAGTACCTCGTAGACACAGTGACGACTGGGTCAGAGACGTGGAGCTACCTACCGAGTCTGCAGACCACTCCTCCTCAGAAGAGCTCCCTCAGATTCAGTAGCTACCATATATGATGATGCATGTATAGATGAGCGATACTTGTATAGATGAGCGATGTCTTGTACTTTGTACTTATTTCCAGAATATTGTAAGAGATTGACATATAGTTACCTAGGAGATCAGCAAGCCTACATCTTGTATAGATCATGGGGATCCAAATGAATGTTGTACTCTTTTTCCTTGGCTATTGGTTTTTTCCACTGTGTTTTCCATAGCTAAAGTTTTTAACGAGGCAATCTCATTGACTTTGAATCCAGAAGTATCCACCCCTAAATACTTCCACTAATAGGGGAAGTTATGGAGAACTGTACTCTTTTTCCTTGGCTATTGGTTTTTCCCATTGCATTTTTCATAGCTAAAGGTTCTAACGAGGCAGTTATCCCTAACTTAGGATCTGGAAGTATCCACCCCTTATGATACTCAAAAGAACTATGGATCATGCAGTATTCATATGTTGAGTATACACCGATGGTTGGATAAGGAGAAGTGTTATGAATAGAGTCCAATGGGCTTATTGAGTATCCACCCACATTGAATAATATATATATGAGGCCATGGATTTCTTAGCCCTTAACCCTTCACAACAATGTTATGATTTTTTGGCCGAATTTTCTCTTTTCTTTTTTCAGTTGAAGATGTCAATATCTCAGTTCAAAAGGGCATTTGTGCGGTTTTTTGAGCTACGGGCTATTTTGTACATTTTCTGTAAAATATGGCTCTTTATATTAAATGATATGATTTTCATAGCCTAATTTTGTCTTCTCGTATTTTTTTCAATTGAAAATGGCTATCTCCCAGTTTCAACAGACATTTTGGCAGATTTTTCTGAGCTCGGGCAATTTTTCTATATTTTTGGAAAGTTAGATATATTTTTATTAAATGATATGAGTGTTAGCCTAATTCTGTCTTCTCTTATTTTTCAGTTGAAGATGGCGATCTTTCGGTTCCAACGGCCATTTTCGTCGATTTTTCTAGGCTCGGAACTATTTTCTACAGTTTATTGAAGATAAGGATCTTTTTATTAAACGATATGATTTTGTAGACTAAGTTTGTCTTATCTTATTTTTAAGTTGAATAGGACGATCTCATGTTTCCAACTGACATTTTTTGCGAATTTTTCTATTCTCCTAGCTATTTTCTACATTTTCTGCAAGATATGGATATTTATATTAAATGATATGATTTTTAAAGTGTAATTTTTTCTTCTCTTATTTTTCGGATGATGATGGTGATCTCCCGGTTCCAACAGACATTTTTATGGATTTTTCTCAACTCATGGCTATGTTCTACATTTTCTGTAAGAAATGAATCTTTATATTAAATGATATGATTTTTATAGCCTAATTTTGTCTTCTCTTATTTTTCAAGTTGAAGGTGGGGATCTCTCTATTTCAACGGAAATTTTCGTATTTTTCTTAGCTCGGGGGCTATTTTATATATTTTCTGGAAGATAAGAATTTTTATATTAATTGATATGATTATTGTTGCCTAATTTTTTCTTCTTTTATTTTCCAGTTGATGATGGCAATCTTTTTATTAAATGATAGGAGTTTTTGGTCTTAATTTGTCTTTTCTAATATTTCGGTTGAAGATGTCGATCTCCCGGTTCCAACAGACCTTTTTGCGGATTAATTTGAGCTCTGGGCTATTTACCATATTTTCTGGAAGATATGGATCGTTTTATTAAATAATATTAGAGAAGATAAAATTAGGCCAAAAATGTCCATTGTAACTTGGACCATCTTCAACTAGTAAGATATATATGATTTTCTGAGCATGGTGCTATTTTCTGCATTTTATGAAAGATATGAATCTTTTTATTAATTGATATGATTTTTGTAGCCTAAATTTCTCTTCTCTAATTTTTCCAATTGAAGATTTTGATCTTTTTATTAAATGATATGATTTTTTGGCCTAATTTGGTCTTCTCTTATATTCTAGTTGAAGATGGCGATCTCTTGGTTCTAACGAACATTTTTGCAGATTTTTTTGAGCTCCGGCCTATTTTCCACATTTTTTGGAAGATATGGATCATTTTATTACATGATATGATATTTTGGCCTAATTTTGTCTTCTCTTATTTTCCCATTGAAGATGGCGATCTTCTGATTCCAACGGATATTTTTGCGGATTTTTTAAGCTCGGGGCTATTTTCTACAATTTATTGACTTAATGTATCTTTTTATTAAATGATATTTTTATTTCCTAAATTTGTATTCTCTTATTTTTTTCAATTGTACATGGCGATCTCCTGGTTCCAACAGACATTTTTGCGGAATTTTCTGACCTTGAGACTATTTTCTACATTTAATTGAAGATATCAATCGTTTTATTAAATGATATGATTTTCGTAGCCTAATTTTCTGCAAGATATATATTTTCTTAATAAATTATATGAATGTTGGCCTAATTTTGTCTTCTCTTATTTTTTAAGTTGAAGATGGCGATCTCCTGGTTCCAAAGGACATTTTTGCGGATTTTTCTGAAGTCGGTGCTATTTTCTACATTTTATGGAAGATATGTATTTTTTATTAAATGATATGATTTTTATATCCTACGATTGTCTTCTCTTATTTTATAGATGGAGATGTCGATTTATCAGTTCGAACGAACATTTTTGCAATTTTTCTTAACTTGGGGCTATTTTTCAACATTTTCTGGAAGATATGGATCTTTTTATTAAATAATAAGATTTTGGCCTAATTTTGTCTTTTCTTTTTTCAGTTGAAGATGGTGATCTCCCGGTTCCAAATAATATTTGAGCGGATTTTTCTGAGCGCCGGGCTATTTTCTACATTCTCTCAGATATGAATCCTTATATTAATTGATATGATTTTTATAGCCTAATTGTGTCTTATCTTATTTTTCAGTTGAATATGGCGATCTCCTGGTTCCAAAGGACATTTTTGCTGTTTTCTGTGTTCGTGGCTATTTTCCTACATTTTATGGAAGAAATGGTCATTTTATTAAATGATATGATTTTTTGGCCTAATTTTGTCTTCTCTTATTTTCTGTTGAAGATGGCAATCTCCTGGTTCCAACGGACATTTTTGTGCATTTTTCTAAGCTCCGAGCTATTTTCTACATTTTTGTATAATACTAATCTTTTTATTAAATAATATGATTTTGATAAACTACTTTTGTCTTCTCCTATTTTTCTGTTGAAGATGGCGATCTTCCGGTTTCAACGGACATTTTTGCAGATTTTTTTGACTTCAGACCTATTTTCTTGAAGATATGAATCTTTTCATTAAGTGATATGATTTTTGCACCCTAATTTTTTCTTTTCTTATTTTTTTCAGTTGAAGATGACGACCTCCCGGTTACAATGGACATTTATGCAGATTTTTATGTGCTCCAGACTATTTTGTACATTTTATTGAAGACATAGACATATTTATTAAATGATATGATTTTTGTAGCCTAATTTTGTTTTCTCTTATTTTTCAGTTGAAGACGGCGATCACTCAGTTCCAACAGATAATTTTAGGGATTTTTCTGAGTTTGGGACTATTTTCTACATTTTCGAGAAGTTATGGGTCTTTTTATTAAATGATATGATTTTTGTCCTAATTTTGCCTTCTCTTATTTTTTTTAATTGATGTCGGCGATCTTTTGGTTCCAACAGACATTTTACGAATTATTCTGACGTCAGGGCTATATTCTACATTTTTTGGAAGATCTGTAGTTTTTATTAAATGATATGATTTTTATATCCTTAGTTTGTCTTCTCGTATTCATTTGAAGATGGCAATCTACTCGTTCCAATGTACATTTTTGTGGATTTTTCTTAGCTTGGGGATATTTTTCTATATTTTCTGAAAAATATGTATCATTTTATTAACTGTTATGATTTTTTGGCCAAATTTTATCTTCTCTTTTGTTATTTGAATATGGCTATCTCTCAGTTCCAACAGACATTTGTACGGATTTTTTGAGCTGCGGGCTATTTTTTACATTTTCTGTAAGATATGGATATTTAGATTAAATGCTATGATTTTTATATCCTTATTTTGTCTTCTTTTATTTTTCAGTTGAATATGACGATCTCCCGGGTCCAACAAATATTTTTGCGGATTTTTTAGAACTCGGGGTAATTTTTTTACATGTTCGGGAAGGTATAAATCTTTTTAAAAATGATATGACTTTTTTGGCCTAATTTTGTCTTCTCTTATTATTTTCGTTGAAGATGGCGATCTCCCAATTCCAACAGACATTTTAAGGGACTTTCTGAGATTTAAGCTATTTCTAAATTTTCAGTAAGATATGAATATTTATATTAAATGATATGATTTTATGCCTAATTTAGTCTTCTCTGATTTTTTAGATGAAGATGGCGATCTTTCGGTTCTAACGGATTATTTTGTGGATTTCTCTGATCTTAGGGATATTTTCTAAACTCTATAGAAGAAACAGATCTTTTTATTAAATGATAGGATTTTTGGCCTAATTTTGCCTTCTCTTATTTATCAGTTGAAGATAGCGATCTCCCGGTTCCAATGAGCATTTTTGCTAATTTTTCTGAGCTACTATTTTCTAAACTCTCTAGACGTTATGGATCTTTTTATTAATGATATGATTTTTGGCCTAATTTTATCTTCTCTCATTTTACAGTTGAAGATGGCGATCTCCCGATTCCAACGAACATTTTTCCAGACTTTACTAAGCTTCGAGCTATTTTCTACATTTTCTGCACGATATGAATCTTTGTATTAATGATTTGATTTTTATAACCTAATTTTTCCTTCTCTAATTTTTAGTTGAAGATGGCAATCTCCCGATACCAACAGACATTTTTGCGGATTTTTCTGAGATCAGTGCTATTTTCCTACATTTTCAGGGTGGATCTTTTTATTAAACGATATGATTTTTTGGTCTAATTTTGTCTTCTCTTATTTTTAAGTTGAATATGGCGATCTCCATATTCTAACGGACATTTTTGCGGATTATTCTAACCTCGAGGCTATTTTCTAAATTTTCTTGAAGATTTGAATCTTGTTATTAAATTATATAATTCTTGGCCTAAGTTTTCTTCTCTTATTTTTCAATTGAAGATGGCGATCTCCCTGTTCCAACGGGTATTTTTGCCAATTTTTATGAGCTTGGTGCTATTTTCTACATTTTATGGAAGATAAGGATCTTTTTATTAAATGATATAATTTTTATAGCCTACGTTTCTCTTCTCTTACTTTTTTCAGTTTAAGACGGCGATCTAGCAGTTCCAATGCATATTTTTGTGGATTTTTCATATCCTTGGGTTGTTTTTCTACATTAAGGAAAATATGTATCTTTTTATTAAATGTTATGATTTTTGGGCCAAATTTTGTCTTTCTTTTTTCAGTTGAATAAGGCGATCTCTCAGTTCCAACGAACATTTGTGTGGATTTTTTTAGCGCCTAACTATTTTCTACATTTTCTGTAAGAAATGGATCTTTATATTAAATGATATGTTTTAAAGCATAATTTTATCTTCTCTTATTTTTCAATTAAAAATGGCGATCTCCGGGTTCCAACAGATATTTTTGCGGATTTTTCTGAGCACGGGGCTATTTTTCCACATGTTCGAAAAGGAACATATCTTTTATTAAAGGTTATGATTTTTTGACCTAATTTTGTCTTCTTTTATTTTTCAATTGAAGATGGCAATCTACCAGTTCCAACGGACATTTTTGTGGATTTATATGACCACGAGGATATTTTCTAAATTGGATGACGTTGATCTTCTTATTAAATGATATGAGTTTTGGCCTAATTTTATCTTCTCTTATTTTTCAGTTGAAGACGGCGATCTCCCGATTCCAATAAAAATTTTTGTTGCTTTTTCTTAGCGCGGTGCTATTTTCTACATTTTATGAAGATATGTATCTTTTTATTAAATGATATGATTTTTATAGTCTACGTTTATCTTCTCTTATTTTTCAGTTCAAAGTGGCGATCTCCGTTTCCAACGGACATTTTTGCTGATTTTTCTTAGATATGGACAATTTTTCTACATTTTCTGGAAGATATGGACCTTTTTTATTAAATATTATGATCATTTGGCCTAATTTCGTCTTCTCGTTTTTTCAGTTGAAGATGGTGATCTCCCAATTTCAACGGACATTTGAGCGGATTTTTCTGAGCTCTGGACTATTTTTCTATATTTTTTGTAAGATATGAACCTTTTTATTAAATGATAAGGTTTTTTACTGCCTAATTTTGTCTTCTGTTTTTTATATTGAAGATGGCCATCCCTGGGTTCACGCGGACATTTTATCTTATATTTCAGAGTACGTGGCTATTTTCTGTATTTTCTGGAAGATATGAATCTTTTTATTAAATGGTATCATTTTGGCCTAATTTTGTCTTCTTTTATTTTTCAATTAAAGATAGAGATCTCCCGGTTCCAATGGACATTTTTAGGGGTTTTTCTGAGCTTCGGACTATTATCTAAATTTTCTGGAAGATACGAATATTTAAATCAAATGATATGATTTTAAACCTAATTTTGTCTTCTCATATTTTTCAGTTGAAGATGTCGATATCCCGGTTCCACCGGACATTTTTGCGGATTTTTCTCAGCTCGAAACTATTTTAAAAAGTTCGTTGAAGATATGGATCGTTTTATTAAATGATATGATTTTTATAGACTAAGTTTGTCTTCTCTTATTTTTCATTTGAAGATGGCAATCTCCCAGCTCCAATGGACGTTTTTGCGGATTTATCTGACCTCGGGGGATATTTTCTAAATTTTTTGTATGATATTGATCTCCTTATTAAATGATATGATTTTTGGCCTAATATTATATTCTCTTACATTTTTGTTGAAGATGGCGATCTCTAGGTTCTAACGAACATTTTATGGGATTTTTCTAAGCTTCGGACTATTTTCTATATTTTCTTTAAAATATGAATCTATATATTTTATGATATTCTTTATATAAGCTAATTTTGTCTTCTCTTATTTTTCAATTGAAGATGGCGATCTTCCGATTCCAATGGACATTTTTGCGGATTTTCTGAGATCGGTACTATTTTTCTTCATTTTCGGAAAGTTATGGATCTTTTTATTAAATGAAATAATTTTTGGCCTAAATTTGTCTTCTCTTATTATTATGTTGAAGATGGAGATCTCCCGGTTCTAACAGACAGTTTTTTGCAATTTCTGAACTCGGTGCTATTTTCTAAATTTTCCGGAAGATATGGATCTTTTTATTAGATTATATGATTTTTGGCCTAAGTTTGTCTTCACTTATTTTTCAGTTGAAGATGGCGATCTCCCGGTTCAAACAGATATTTTTACCGATTTTTCTAAGCTCGGTGCTATTTTCTACATTTTATGTAAGATATGTCTCTTTTTATTAAATGATATGATTTTTATAGCCTACATTTGTCTTCTCTTAATTTTTCAGTGGAAGATGACGGTCTACCATTTCCAACAGATATTTTTGTCGATTTTTCTTTGAATGTGGCAATTTTTCTACATTTTCTGGAAGATATGGACCTTTCTACTAAATGATAAGAGTTTACAACCTAATTTTGTCTTTTGAAGATGGCCATCTCCGGTTTCAAACGGTATTTTTGCATATTTTCTGACCAATAGGCTATTTTCAAAATTTTTTTTGGAAGGTATGGATCTTTTTATTAAATTATATGATTCTTGGCCTAAGTTTGTCTTCTCTTATTTTTTAATTGAAGATGGCAATCTCCCAGTTCCAATAGAGATATTTGCTGATTTTTTTGAGCTCTGTGCTATTTTCGACATTTTATGAAGATATGTTATTTTTATTAAATGATATGATTTTTATAACCTACGTTTGTCTTCTCTTATTTTTTAGTTGAAGATGGCAATCTACCGTTTCCAATGGACATTTTTGCTGAATTTTCTTAGTTTGGAGCAATTTTCTACATTTTCTGGAAGATATGTCCCTTTTTATTAAATAATATGAGTATTTGGCCTAATTTTGTCTTCTCTTTTTCAGTTGAAGATGTCGATCTCCCTGTTCCAACAAACATTTGGTTGGATTTTTCTAAGCTCCGGAACATTCTTGCGTATTTTTTTGAGTTCGGGGCTATTTTTTGCATTTTGTGGAAGATATGAATATTTTTATTAAATGATAACATTTTGGCCTAATTTTGTCTTCTCTAATTTTTCAGTTGAAGATAGCGTTCTCCCGGTCCCAGCGGACATTTTTAGGGATTTTCCTAAACGTCAGTCTATTTTCTAAATTTTCTGTAAGATATGAATATTTATATTAAATGATATGCTTTTTAAGCCTAAATTTGTCTTCTCTTATTTTTCAGTTGAAGATGTCGATCTCCCGGTTCCAACCGACATTTTTGCGGATTTTTCTCTACTCAGAACTATTTTCAAAAGTTCATTGAAGATATGGATCTTTTTATTAAATGATATGATTTTTATAGACTAAGTTTGTCTTCCCTTATTTTTCAGTTGAAGATGTCGATCTCCCGGTTCCAACAGACATTTCTGCGGATTTTTCTGACCTTAAGGCTATTTTCCAAAGTTTCTGGAAGATATAAATATTTTTATTAAATGATATAATTTTTGGCCTAATTTGTCTTCCTTATTTTTCGGTTAAAGATGGCGATCTCTCGGTTCCAACGGACATTTTTTGGGATTTTTCTGAGTTACGGGCTATTTTCTACATTTTCTTTAAGATATGGATCTTTATATTATGGACATGATTTTTATTACTTAATTTTGTCTTCTATTATTTTTTAGTTGAAGATGGCAATCTCCCGATTCCAACTGACATTTTTACGGATTTTTCTGAGATCACTACTATTTTTCTACATTTTCAAAAAGTTATGGATCTTTTATTAAATGGTATATTTTTTGCTTAATTTGACTTCTCTTATTTTTATGTTGAAGATGGAGATCTTTTGGTTCTAACAGACATTTTTTGCGGATTATTCTGACCTCGATGCTATTTTCTAAATTTTCTGGAAGATATGGAACTTTTTATTAGATTATAAGATTTTTGGCCTTAGTTTGTCTTCACTCAATTTTCAATTGAAGATGGAGATCTCCCGGTTCCAAAAGATATTTTTGTCGATTTTTATAAGCTCGGTGCTATTTTCTACATTTTATGTAAGATATGTCTTTTTTATTAAATGATATGTTTTTATAGCCTACATTTGTCTTCTCTTAATTTTTCAGTTGAAGATGGCGGTCTACCGTTTCCAACAGACATTTTTGCTGATTTCTCTTAAAATGGTGCAATATTTCTACAATTTCTAGAAGATATGGACCTTTATACTAAATGATAAGATTATTTGGCCTAATTTTTTCTTCTCTTTTTTCAGTTGAAGATGTCGATCTCCCAGTTCCAACGAACATTTGAGAGGATTTTTCTGAGCTCCGGACTATTTTCTGCATTTTCTGTAAGATATGGACATTTTTATTAAATGGAATGGTTTTTACAGCCTAATTTTGTCTTCTTTTTTTAGTTGAAGAGGGCCATCTACGGATTTAAACGAACATTCTTGTGTATTTTTTTTGAGTTCGAAGCTATTTTCTCCATTTTGAAGATATGAATATTTTTATTAAATGATATCATTTTGGCCTAATTTTGTCTTCTCTAATTTTTCAGTTGAAGATGGCGTTCTCTCGATTCTAATAGACATTTTTAGGATTTTTTGAACTCTGTACTATTTTAATTTTCTGTAAGATATGAATATTTATATTAAATGATATACTATTTTAAACCTAAATTTATCTTCTCTTATTTTTCAGTTGAAGATGTCGTTCTCCCAGTTCCAACGGACATCTGCTCAGAACTATTTTCAAAAGTTCAATGCAGATATGGATCTTTTTATTAAATGATATGAATTTTGTAGACTAAGTTTGTCTTCGCTTATTTTTCAGTTGAAGATGGTGATCTCCCGGTTCCAACGGACATTTTTGCAGATTTTTCGACCTTGAGGCAATTTTCCAAATTTTTTGGTAGATATAAATCTTTTTATTAAATGATATGATTTTTGGCCTAATTTGTCTTCCTTATTTTTCAATTAAAGATGGCGATCTCTTGATTCCAACGGACATTTTTTGGGATTCTTTTGAGGTACGGGCTATTTTCTACATTTTCTGTAAGATATGAATCTTTATAGTATAGATATGATTTTTATAACCTAATTTTGTCTTCTATTATTTTTCAGTTGAAGATGGCACTCTCCAGATTCCAACTGACATTTTGCGGATTTTTTAGAACGATGCTATTTTTCTACATTTTCAGAAAGTTATGGATCTTTTTATTAAATGATATAATTTTTTTGCCTAATTTTGTCTTCTCTTATTTTTTTAAGTTGAAGATGGCGATCTCCCTGTTCTAACAGACATTTTTGCATATTATTCTGACCTCATGGCTATTTTTGAAGATATAGATCTTTTTATGAAATTATATGATTTTTGGCCTAAGTTTGTCTTCTCTTATTTTTTTTAATTGAAGAAGGCGATCTCCCAGTTACAACAGACATTTTTGCATATTTTTATAAGTTCGGTTCTATTTTCAACATTTTATGGAAGATATGGATCATTTTATTAAATGATATGATTTTTATAGCCTACTTTCGCTTCTCATATTTTTTCAGTTAAAGATGTCGATCTACCGGTTCCAATGCAAAATTTTGCAGATTTTTCTTAGCTTGGCACTATTTTTCTACGTTTTCTGGAAAATATATATCTTTGTATTAAATATTATGATTTTTTTGGCCTAATTTTGTTCTCTCTTTTTTCAGTTGAAGATGGCGATCTCTCAGTTCCAACGGACATTTGTGCTGATTTTAATGAGCTCCGGGCTATTTTCAACATTTTATCTAATATTTGGATCTTTATATTAAACGATATATTTTTAGCCTAATTTTGTCTTCTCTTATTTTTTTAGTTAAAAATGGCGGTCTCCCGATTCCGATTGACATTTTTGCAAATTTTTCTGAGCTATGAGCTATTTTCGAAATTTTCTTGAAAATATTGATCATCTTATTAAATGACAGGATTTTTGGCCTAATATTGTCTTCTTTTATTTTTCACTTGAAGGTGGTGATCTCCTGGTTCGAACGGACATTTTTTTGCTGATTTTTCTGAGCTCCGTGCTATTTTCTACATTTTAAGGAAGATATGTGTATTTTTATTAAATGATATGATGTTTATAGTCTACATTTTTCTTCCTTTATTTTCAATTGAAGGTGGCGATCTACCGGTTCCAACGGACAATTTTGCTGATTTTTCTTAGTTTGGGACAATTTTTCTACATTTTCTGGAAGATATTGACCTTTTTATTAAATGATATTATTATTTTGCCTAATTTTTTCTTCTCTTTTTTCAGTTGAAGATGACAGTCTCCCAGTTCCAACGGACAATTAAGCGGATTTTTCTGAGCTCCGGGTTATTTTCTACATTTTCTGTAGGTTATGAATTGTTTAGAAAATGATATGATTTTTATAGCCTAATTTCGTCTTCTCTTATTTTTCAGGTGAATATGGCCATCTCCTAGTTCAAACAGAAATTTTTGAAGATTTTTCTGAGGTAAGGGGCTATTTTTCTACATTTTATGGAGTAATTGGATCATTTTATTAAATAATATGATTTTTATGGCCCAATTTTGGCTTCTCTTATTTTTAAAGCTGAAGATGGCCATCTCCCGGTTCCAGCAGACAATTTTACGGATTTTTCTGAGCTCGGACCTATTTTTCTACATTTAAGGAAGATATGTATCTTTTTATTAAATGATATGATTTTTGGGCTTAATTTTGGTCCTCTCTTATTTTTTTTAGCTAAAGATGGCGATCTCCTGATTCCAACAGACATTTTTGCGGATTTTTCTGAACTCGAGGCTATTTTCTACATTTTCTGGAAGATATGTATCTTTTTATTAAATCATTTGATTTTTTGGCCTAATTTTGTCTTCTCTTATATTTCAGAAGAAGATGGCAATCTTCTGGTTCCAACAGATATTTTTGAGGGTTTTTCCGAGCTGCAGTCAATTTTCTACGTTTTGTGTAAGATATGAATCTTTAAATTAAATGATATGATTTTTAATAGCCTAATTTTGTCTTCTCTTTTTTCAGTTGAAGATGGAGAACTCCCGGTTCAAACGGATATTTTTGCGGATTTTACTTAGCTCAGGGCTATTTTCTGTATTTTTTGGAAGAAGTGGATCTTTTTATTAAATGATATGATTTTTGGCATAATTTTGTTTTCTCGTATTCAGTTGAAGATGGTGATCTCTCTACTCAAACGGATATTTTTGTAGATTTTACTTAGCTCGGATCTATTTTCTACTTTTAAGGAAGATATGGATCTTTTTATTTAATGATATGATTTTGGCATCATTTTGTCTTCTATTATTTTTCATTTGAAGATGGCGATCTCCATGTTCCAATGGACATTTTTGTAGATTTTTCTGAACTCGAATCTACTTTCTGCATTTTCTGAAAGATATGGATCTTTTTATTAAAAGATATCATTTTTGCCTAATTTTGTCTTCTATTATTTTTCAATTGAAGATGGCAATATCCAGTTCCAAAGGACATTTTATGGAGTTTTATGAGCTCGTGTTATTTTCCACATTTTATGGAAGATAAGTACCTTTTTATTAAATGATATGAATTTTATAGCCAACGTTTCTCTTCTCTTATTTTTTTAGTTGAAATTATGCATCTCCGGGTTCAAACGGAAATTTTTGCGGATTTTTTTGATCTTAGGGCTATTTTTCTACATTTTATGGAAGAATAGATCATTTTATTAAATGATATTATTCTTGGCCAAATTTTGTCTTCTCTTTTTTCGCTGAAGATGGCGATCTCCCAGTTCCAACAGACATTTTTGCGGATCTTGACCTCGAGGCTATTTTCTACATTTACTGGAAGATATAGATCTTTTTATTAAATCATTTAATTTTTGGCATCATTTTATCTTCTTTTATTTTTAGATGAAGATGGTGATATCCCGGTTCCAACGTACATATTTGCGAATTTTTCTAAGCTCTAGGCTATTTTCTACATTTTATATAAGATCTGCATCTTTATAATGAATGATTTGATTTTTATAGCCTAATTTTTTCATCTCTGCTTTTTCAGTTGAAGGTAGCATTCTCCCGAATTCAATGGACATTTATGCAGATTTTTCTGAGCTCGGGTCTATTTTTTGCATTTTCTGGAAGATATGGTTTTTTAAATGATATCATTTTGGCCTAATTTTGTCTTCTCTTATTTTTCAGTTGAAGATAGCGATCTCCCTGTTGTAATGGATATCTTTGCAGATTTTTCTGTGCTCGGAGCTATTTTCTACGTATTATAAAGATATGGATCTTTTTACTAAATTATATGATTTTGTTCGCCTAATTTTGTCTTCTCTTATTTTTCAGTTAAGAATGACGATCACCTAGTTCCAACGAACATTTATGCGGTTTTTTGAACTCGATATTATTTTTCTACATTTTCAGGAAGTTATGAAACTTTTTATTAAATGAAATTATTTTTGGCCTCATTTTGTTTTCTCTTTTTTTCCAGTTCAAAATGGGGATCTCGCGGTTCCACCAAACATTTTTCCGGATTTTTCTGAGCTTCAGGCTATTTTCGACATTTTCTGTAAGATATGAACCATTATATTAATTGATATGATTTTTGTAGCCCAATTTTTGTATTCTCATATTTTTTCCGTTGAAAATCGTGATCTCCCAGGTCCAACAGACATTTTTACGGATTTTTCAGAGCACGTGGCTATTTTTATACTTTTTTGGAAAGTTATGGATCTTTTTATTAAATGATATGATTTTTTGGCCTAATTTTGTAGTCTAATTGTTTTCGTTGAAGATGGCAATCTCTCGATCCAACGGATAGTTTTAGGAATTTTTCTGAGCACCGGGCTATTTTCTAAATTTTCTGTAAGATATGAATCTTTATATAAAATGATATGATTTTTAGCCTAATTTTGTCGTCACTTATTTTTCAGTTGAAGATGTCGATCTCCCAGTTCCAACAGATATTTTTGCGGATTATTCTGAGCACAGAACTATTTCTATAGCTCAGTGAAGATATGGATCTTTTTATTGAATGATATGGTTTTATAGACTAAATTTGTCTTCTCTGATTTTTCAGTTGAAGACGACGACCTTCCGGTTCCAACTAACATTTTTGCGGATTTTTCTGACATCGGGGCTATTTTCAAAATTCTCTAGAAGATATGGATATTTTTATTAAATGATATGATTTTTTGTCTAATTTTGTTTTCTCTTATTTTTCAGTTGAAGATGTCGATCTTCCGGTTCTAACAGACATCTTGGAGATTTTTCTGAGCTTTGAGCCATTTTCTACATTTTTAGGAAAGATATGGATCTTTTTATTGAATGATATGATTTTTTTATGCTAAATTTTTCATCTCTTATTTTTTAAATTGGAGATGGCAATCTCCCGATTCCAACGGACATTTTTGCAGATTTTTCTGTGATCTGTGCTATTTTTTAAAATTTTGGCAAGTTATGGATCTTTTTATTAAATGATATGATTTTTGGCCTAATTTTGTCTTTTCTTATTTTTAAAGTGAAGATGACGATCTCTCGGTTTCTAACGGACATTTTTGCAGATTATTCTAACCTCTATGCTATTTTCTAAATTTTCTTGGAAGATATGGTTCTTTTATTAAAATATATGATTTTTGGCCTAAGTTTGGCTTCTCTTATTTTTTCCAGGTGAAGACGGCGATCTACCAGTTCCAACTGAAATTTTTGCAGACTTTTCTTTGCTTGGACTATTTTCTACATTTTTTGTAAGATATGTATTTTGTTATTAAATGATATGATTTTTTGGCCTAATTTTGTTTTCTATTTTTTCAGATGAAGATGGCGATCTTCTGGTTCCAACAGACATTTTTACGGGGTTTTCAGAGCTCCAGGCTATTTTCTATATTTTATAAAAGAGATGAATCTTTTTTATTAAAGGATATTATTGTTTGGCCTAATTTTGTCTTCTCTTATTTTTCAGTTGAAGATGGCGATTTCCTAGTTCCAACAAACATTTTTACGGATTTTTCAGAGCTCAATGCTATTTTCTATATTTTATGAAAGATATGAATCTTTTTATTAAAGGATATGATTTTTGGCCTAATTTTGTCTTCTCTTATTTTTTTTAGTTGAAGATGGAGATCTCCCGGTTCCAACGGAAATTTTTGCGGATTTTTCTGAGTTTCAAGCTATTTTCTACATTTTATGGAATATTTGGCTCTTTTTATTAAATGATATGATTTTATAGACTAAGTTTGTCTTGTCTAATTTTTTAGTTAAAGATGGCGATCTCCTGGTTCCAACGGACATTTTTGCGGATTTTTCTGAGCTATGTACTATTTTCTATACTTTATGGTAGATATGGATATTTTTGTTGAATGATGTGATTTTATAGCCTAAGTTTGTTTCCTCTTATTTTTCAGTTTAATATTGCGATCTCCTGTTTCTAACGGAAATTTTTGCTGATTTCTCTGACCCCGAGCTTATTTTCTATATTTTCTGGAAGATATGGATCTTTTTATTAAATAACATGATTTTGGGCCTAATTTTGTCTTCTCTTATATTTTTTCGTTGAATATGACGATCTCCCGATACCAACGGACCTTTTTGCAATTTTTTCTTAGCTCCGACCAATTTTCTAAATTTTCTGTAAGACTTTGATCTTTATATTAAATGATATAATTTTTATAGTGTAATTTTGTCTTCTCTTATTTTTCCGTTAAAGATGACGATCTTTCAGTTCTAACAGAAATTTTTGCGGATTTTTATTAGATCTTGGCTATTTTCTACATTTTTAAATATATGGATCATTTTATTAAATGATATGATTTTGGGCTTATTTTGTCTTCTCTTATTTGTTTATTGAAGATGGCGATCTCCCAGTTCCAACAGATATTTTTGCTGATTTTTCTGAGCTCTGGACTATTGTCTACAGTTTATTGAAAATATGTATCTTTTATTAAATTATATGATTTTTATCACCTAATTTTGTCTTCTCTTATTTTTTTAGTTGAAAATGTCGATCTCCTTATTCCAACAGAAATTTTTGCAGATTTTTCTGAACTACATGCTATTTTCTACAATTTCTTTAAGATATGAATCTTTATTTTAAATGAAATTATTTTTATGGCCTAATTTTGTCTTCACCTGTTTCTTGTTGAAGATGGCTGACTCATCTCAAAATGTGTGAGCGCTACTCCCAAGTGTAGGAGATCGAGCAAGTAATAATCCTGGTGAGTCCAGGTATCGTATCCATGGGACAACTGACCTACAAAACCACTAACTTCAGTTTATAAATAGTACTAAAACGATAATAATCAACCACCTATCAGAGTCAGAGATATAACTAATGGTGTCGATGGTTTAAAATAATAGAAGAAAATCATACGATAATTACAGTGAATTCGATAATGGGACTAATATGGAGAGTATCTGTTGGTAGTGATTTTGTTAGAGTATGTGCAATCAATGATTATTAATATCTTTTCTATAATTCAACATTTCGTCCGGCTAGGGCACGAGAACGTCAGAAGGCATGGTGATAAAGAGCGTAAAAAGTGCCAAAAAGTAATCACGTATATCATCGATTTCCTGAAGAAAATACGCACAAGTGCCATCTCGGGTCACGATAGATCCTCTCGGATCACATCACGAATAAGTCTTACTCAGATCATATTCGATTCAAGCTTGCCCATGTCTCTGTATTACATACCCAAACAAGATATATGTAGAAATCAATGAAATACACAATATAACGTGAATTTAAGGCGAAAAGATATTGAAATCAATGATTACAACACTCTAACTACATCAACACCAACACATATAGAGATTAACCACTCATGGAGAGAAAATAAACAATATTCATAGACAAATACATGCTCAAAGTCTCAAAATACGTGACAAATACTCCAAATACAAGCCAAATACGTGAAATACAATGCTAAAGATAGGAAAAATATCACCAAATCTCTCCAAATAGACCCTAGATCTCTTTCAGATGATAGTTCATGCCTCTGTCTTCAGGGCCTCCAAATCTCATGCCAAAATACTGCTTCTAGAGCCTCAAATACGCAAGAATACCCCCAAAATCCTAAAAATACGTATATATAGGAGCATTGCAGGTTTGGTGACCTAAATATATATAGGGCGAAAAGATATTGAAATCGATGATTACAGCACCCTAAATAAATCAACATCAACACATATAGAGATTAGCCACGCATGGAGAGAACATAAATAATATTCATAGACAAATACATGCTCAAAGTCTCAAAATACGTGACAAATACTCCAAATACAAGCTAAATACGTGAAATACAATGCTAAAGATAGGAAAAATATCACCAAATCTCTCCAAATAGACCCTAGATCTCCTTCATATGATAGCTCCTTCCTCTGTCTCCAGGGCCTCCAAATCTCACGCGAAAATACGACTCCTAGAGCCCTAAATACGCAAGAATACACCAAAAACCCTAAAAATACGTATTTATAGGAGCATTGCGGGTTTGGGGGCCTTAGCGGGTTCGAAACCCGCTTAATTATGTCGGCACAAATGTGAGCTGTTAGATCTGGGCGGGATTGCCTGTGGACACGCCACGTGGCATGCGGGTGGGATCGTCACCCGCAAAGCTGTGTTTCTTTGCGTTGATGGCCGTTGGATTTTGATCCAATGGTGGTGATATCACCGTGTCACCGCTCTGCTCTTGATCATGCGATGTCCGAGCTACGGCCCTGATTCCGCCATGTCGCCCGTATAACTTACTCAATTCGAATCCAAATCGGGATGATTCATGGTCGTTGGATGATGATCTTGCGGCTTATAGCGTGCCGCGTCGCCCGCTTGTTGTGAGATGTCGGATTAGAGCAGGAGCAGGTGGATGTGCACCATGTGTCCCATCATTTGAGCGGGCGTATATAAGCTGTATTTCATGCGTATTTATGTTGTATTTCTCCATTTAAAATGGTATTCTGCATTCAAAAATTCATAGAAATTAGCACAGATCTCAGAAAAATACAAATAAATAGTCATTAGAATCGTGAGATCGAGATCTTCGTACTAAAAATATAAAAAGGGCGGAAATACTCAGTATATTTCTGTTTTGTGCATAGAATGAGAGTTTTCTCTAATAATTAAGAATATAAATTCAATCATATTAGAGATCAAATACGTATATATATGCACAAAATAGGTCTAAATGAGGTGTTTAATATGCAATATTCAACCCGAATCACACCCTCCAACTAGCGATTTGCTAGTCCCTAGCAAAAAGAGCGATTATATTGGATGATTAATAAAATTATAAATTCTATCAATCACTTATGGCATGGCTCAATAATACGGTTTCCAACATGATATTGACCATCAATATACACAACCCATGAATAAGATCAATCATATAATATTTTCTCTAATTTATTTTGAATAAATAACATGCGAGCATCATTTTACGCAAGCGAAAGTATAACACGTCATTATATTCTAGTTTTCTTATTTCCAAGGAATTGGTATCTCAAAAAGATCGTTCAAATCATGGATATTGAAGTTGCTTAGTTTATTCACCGTTTCTTTTTTTCTTTTTTTGATGACTTAGAATAATCCATGTAACGAGCTTTCAGTTAATGACTCCTAGGCCAGACGACCTTCGAGCATTAGGCTTAGAAGAGCCCCTCGAACTTAATAACTCGAATCATCTATGTTTTATTTTCTCCCTCTTTTTTGGATGTACTCCCCATTAATCCATCTTTCGACGCGAATCTCCAATGCTTCTTGAGGCACGAAGACCCGGCTAATTAATGAACTCAAGGGAACGATGCATTTTTTCTTTTTTTCTCTTTTTTTTATTTTTTCATAAGCAACTTAACACCCATTCTTCGAGCATAAACATTAATAATAAAGTCCAAATTTCTCTTCAACTTGAAGACTATTCTAATAAATCATGTATACTTAAGCTATTGCATCATAATAGCATGCATGAAATAAATTCAAACTATTTCGCGATATTAATCATGGCAATTGAAAGTTTTCATAAATAGAATATTAACGAGTAATTCCATGAAGGAAAAATAATTAATTCAAGCCATAAACAATTTTAAGAACTCAATCAATGCATAATCATCTGTATTTGTGGTATGTGAAGGAGTTTTAAATGATGAGAATTGGTGATTTATTCTTTTCTTTTGCTTTATTTATAAAAATCCTAAGGTCTCATATACTCCCACCAACTAAAGACGGAATTTGTCCTCTAGTTTATTCAAAAGCAAACATCCTAAAAAAGCATATAAAAAATTTATACTAATGGAAAGAACACACCGTGGTCAAATGGTGGATCACAGATCCTTAATGGTAGAGGAAGTTGTTCTATTTGCTCCTTGCGCTCCTTAGAAAGTATTCTTTCTCCACTCGCTTCCTTATGGTCAAGCATCGACACAACCCAGTATATCTCATCAATGTGTGTATGTTTTTCCTGCATCAGATACGTTGTGTCAAATAAAGATGGACATAATTGATTATCTATGAAGGCTTGCCATAATGGGTCGTCATAAACGATAAAAGGTTTTAAAGCTAATTGACAACCATCTGAATCTAAAAGATTTGGAATTAAAATTTGAGATTCAGAACTATAGTGTATAGGTTCATGAGAACTTCCCTGAAAAGGATCGCTATTCTTGATTTGATACTCTGCTTCAGGATGAGGTGGAAGTGGCTGCTGAAACACATCTGTGGGGATGTATGGCTCGGGCTCCAATGTAGTCTGTAAGCTCTCTCCCTCGCTCATATTTTCCTCTTCATAGCAGTGATAACCTGTAGCAGACCATCCAATGTACTCGTACTCCTCAAGTGAGGCAGATGATTCTGAAGGAAGACATGGTTCATGTTCAATGATTTTACTCTCGCCATCACTTGTCTCCACTCCATCTTCATCATCGCCAAAATCGAAATGCATCATGTCACCCATATAGTCTACATGCACCCCATCACACATCTCTTCATGCTCATCTAAGCAGTTCTGATGCTACATCTCATATGTTTTCTCTTGGTGCTCCATAGGATCGCATCGGTAATAACTCCAAGGTAACTCCTCAGACTGTCCCTGAACCTGCTGAGATGTATCTGCAAAAGGAATGCTCTGGCCATCATCCTCATATCTTGGAGATTGATCCTCAGATGGCGTAGTTCTCTTTTGCACTGCAAGGTCCTGCAAGTTCCACCATGCATCCTCTGTCGTATATAAAAAGATTTCTCCATTGCAGCTCTTCTGCACGAAATCCAGCGTAGGAGGGAGTAATCCTGTGTAGAAAATCTACAGGAGATGATCATCGTGGAAGCTATGGGATGGGCACACAAGCATTAAATCGTTGAACCTCCTCAAAGCCTGATGGTAGGCCTCCCCATCAGCTTGGATGAAGTTCGCAATCTGTTGCTTCATAGCCTGCTGCCTCTGTGCTTGCCACACTAAAGGAGGCAAGAATCTCTTAAGGAAGTCAGCCTAAAAGGATAACCAAGTAAATAATGAGTCATGAGGTAAAGCATCAAACTAAGATATAGCATGTCTCTTAAAGAATACGGGAAATCTTTAATACATAGTCTTTTAATGTGCTCAAGCTTTTTCCCATGAAACAATTTGTGGCATATCTTTTCAAACTCTTGCACGTGTAAATATGGATTCTCCTCCTTCGTACGAAGGAAGACTAGTAGGATTCAGGTCAAATCAGAAATAAAGTTTAAAAAGTATGCATCACGATCCCTATATTTTTTTAAAAAAGAACAAAGATATGAAAATAAAAAGAAAAAAATCCCAAGCTAGAAGGTGGAAGGGTATCACCGAATGTTCCCCTATACGAACTGAAATTGTAGCTTACAAGTACCATTATCCCCAGCAACGGCACCAAAAACTTGACTCGTCTCAAAATGTGTGAGCACTACTTCCAAGTGTAGGAGATCGAACAAGTAATAATCTTGATGAGTCCATGTATCATATCCACATGACAACTGACCAATAAAACCACGAACTTCAGTTTATAAAGAGTACTAAAATGACAATAAACAACCACCTATCAGAGATATAAGTTATGGTGTCGATGGTTTAAAATAATAAAAGAGAATCCTACGATAATTACGGTGAATTCGATACTATGGTACTATATGGAGAGTATGTGTTGGTAGTGATTTCGTTAGGGTATATGCACTCAATGATTATTAATATCTTCTCTATAACTCAACGTTTCGTCCGGCTAGGGCACGAGAACGTCGGAAGGTATGACGATAAAGAGCGTAAAATAGTGCCAAAAAGTAATCACGTATATCATCGATTTCCTGAAGAAAATACGCACAAGTGCCCTTTCGGGTTACGATACATCCTCTCAGATCGCATCACAAATAAGTCTTACTCAGATCATATTTGATTCAAGCTTGCCCACGTCTCCGTATAACATACCCAAACAAGATATAAGTAGAAATCAATGAAATATGCAATATAACGTGAATATAGGGCGAAAAGATATTGAAATCGATGATTACAACACCCTAAATAAATCAACATCAACACATATAGAGATTAGCCACGCATGGAGAGAAAATAAATAATATTCATAGACAAATACATGCTCAAAGTCTCAAAATACGTGACAAATACTCCAAATACAAGCCAAATACGTGAAATACAATGCTAAAGATAGGAAAAATATCACCAAATCTCTCTCCAAATAGACCCTAGATCTCCTTCATATGATAGCTCCTTCCTCTGTCTCCAGGGCCTCCAAATCTCACGCGAAAATACGGCTCCTAGAGCCCCAAATACGCAAGAATACACCAAAACCCCTAAAAATACGTATTTATAGGAGCATTGTGGGTTTGGGGGCCTTAGCAGGTTCGAAACTCGCTTCATTATGTCGGCACAAATGTGAGCCATTAGATCTGGGTGGGATTTCCTTAGACACGCCATGTGGCATGCGGGTCGGATCGTCGCCCGTAAAGATGCGTTTCTTTGCGTTGCTGGCCGTTGGGTTTTGATCCAACGTTGGTGATATTGCCACGTCGCCGCTCCGCTCTCGACCGTGCAATGTCCGAGCAACGGCCCTGATTCCGCCACGTCGCTCGTATAACTTACTCAATTCGAATCCAAATCGGGATAATTCTCGGTCGTTGGATGATGATCTTGCGGCTTATAGCGTGCCGCGTCGCCCGCTTGCTGTGAGACGTCGGATTAGAGCAGGAGCAGGTGGATGTGCACCATGTGTCCCCTCATTTGAGCGAGCGTATATACGCTGTATTTCATGCGTATTTCTGCCGTATTTCTCCATTTAAAATGGTATTCTGCATTCAAAAATTCATAGAAATTAGCACAGATGTCAGAAAAATACAAATAAATAGTCGTTGGAATCGTAAGATTGAGATCTTCGTACTAAAAATATAAAACGGGAAGATATACTCAGTATATTACTGTTTTGTGCATAGAATGAGTGCTTTCTTTACTAATTAAGAATATTCTTAATACGTAGAGATTAAATACGTATCATATATGCACAAAATGGGTCTAAATGAGGTGTTTAATATGCAATATTCAACCTGAATCGATGGTAAACTCCCGGTTATAACAGAGATTTTTGCAGATTTATATTAGCTACGGGCTATTTTCAACATTTTCTATTAGATATGAATATTTATGTTAAATGATATGATTTTTATAGCCTAATTTTTCTTCTCTTGTTTTTCCGTTGAAGATGGTGATCTCCCAGTACCAACGGACGTTTTTGCGTATTTTTCTGAGATCTGGGCTATGTTCTACATTTTCTAAAAGATGTGGATCATTTTATTAATGATATGATTTTTTGGCCTAATTTTGTCTTCTCTTTTTTTGTTAAAGATAGCGATCTCCTGGTTCCAACGGACATTTTTACAGATTTTTTTTGAGCACAGATCTATTCTCTACATTTTACTGAAGATACGAATCTTTTTATTAAATGATAATTTTTGCAGTGTATTTTTTCTTCGCTTATTTTTCAGTTATGTATGGTGATCTTCCAGTTCCAACAGACATTTTTTGCGGATTTTTCTGAACTCAGGGTGATTTTTCTACATATTCAGGAAGATGTGGATCTTTTTATTAAATGATACGATTTTTGGCCTAATTTTGTCTTCATTTATTTTTTTCTTTGAAGATGGTGATCTCCCGGTTCTAACAGACATTTTTTACGGATTTTTCTGAGCTCCGGGCTGTTTTCTATATTTTCTGTATGATATGAATCTTTTATTAAATGATATGATTTTTATAGCATAAGTTTGTCTTCCCTTATTTTTAAGTTGAAGATGGCGATCTCTCGGCTCTAAAGGATATTTTTGTAGATTTCTATCATCTCGGGGCTATTTTCAACATTTTTTGAAATATATGTTTCTTTTTATTAAATGATATATTATTTTTGGCCTTATTTTGTCTTCTCTTATTTTTCAGATGAAGATGGCGATCTCCCTGTTCCAACAGATGTTTTTGCGAATTTTTCTGATCTACCGGCTATTTTCTATATTTTCGGTAAGATATGTATCTTTATATTAAATGATAGGATTTTTATAGCCTAATATTGTCTTCCCTTAGTTTAAAGTTGAAGATGGCGATCTCCGGGTTACAACAGACATTTTTGCTAATTTTTTCGAGCTCGATGTTATTTTCTTCATTTTATTAAATATATGGATATTTTTATCAAATGATATGCTTTTTGTATTCTAATTTTGTCTTCTCTTATTTTTTAGTTGAAGATGGTGATCTTTCGATTCAAACGGATATTTTTGCAGATTTTTCTGTGATTGGTGCTATTTTTCTACATTTTCTCGAAGATATGGATCTTTTTTTAAATGATATGATTTATGGCCTAAATTTGTCTTCTCTTATTTTTTCGTTGAAGATGTGATCTCCCTGTTTCAACGGACATTTTTGCGGGATTTTTCTGAGCTCTACGATTTTTATCTACATTTTCTGTAAGATATGAATCTTTATATTAAAGCTTATGATTTTTATAGCCTAATTTTCTCTTCTTTTATTTTTGAGTTGAAAATGGCGATTTTCAACAAATATAAGAGAAGACAAAATCGGAACCGGGAAATCGCCATCTTCATCTTTAAAAATGTTCGTGGTAACCATGATATCTCCATCTTCAACTAATAAGATTTTTATATATCATTTTCTGAGCTTGGTGCTATTTTCTACATTTTATGAAAGATATGAATCTTTTTATTAATTGATATGATTTTTATAGCCAAAATTTGTCTTTTCTTATTTTCCAGTTGAAGATGTCGATCTTTTTATTATGATATTATTTTTGGCCTAATTTTGTCTTCTCTTATATTCTAGATGAAGATGGCGATCTCCTGGTTCCGAGGGGCATTTTTGCGGATTTGTTTGAGCTCCAGGCTATTTTCTAAATTTTCTGGAAATATAGATTTTTATATTAAATGATATGATTTTTATAGCCTAATTTTGTCTTCTCTTTTTTCCAGTTGAAGATGGCGGTTTCCCTGTACCAACGGATATTTTTGCCACTTTTTCTGAGATCAGGGCTATTTTCCTCATTTTTGGGAAGTTATAGTTATTTTTATTAAATGGAATGATTTTTAGGCCGAATTTTGTCTTCTCTTATTTTTTCGTTGGAGATGGCAATTGCCCAGTTCCTAAGGACATGTTTGCGAATTTTTCTGAGCTTCGGGCTATTTTCTAATTTAACTGTAAGATATGAATCTTTATATTAATTGATATAATTTTAATAGCCTAATTTTGTCTTCCCTGATTTTTCGGTTGAAGATGTCAATCTCCAAGTTCCACCGGCCATTTTTACAGATTTTTCTAAACTTGGAACTATTTTCTACAGTTTATTGAAGATATGAATCTTTTTATTAAATGATATGATTTTTACAGATTAAGTTTGTCTTCCCATATTTTTCAGTTGAAGATGGCGATCTCCCGGTTTCAACAGAAATTTATACAGAATTTTCCGAGATCCGGGCTATTTTCTACATTTTCTGTAAGATATGGATCTTTTTATTAAATGATATGATTTTTATGACCTAATTTTTTCTTCTTTTATTTTTCAGATGAAGATGGCGATCTCTTGGTTCCAACGGACATTTTTGCGGATTTTTCTGAGCTCTGTGCTATTTTCTTCATTTTCTGTAAAATATGGATCTTTAATATTTATATTAAAGATATGATTTTTAATTGCCTAATTTTGTCTTCTCTTGTTTTTCAGTTGAATATGGTGATCTCCCGTTTCCAACGGAAATTTTTGCGTATTTTTCTGAGCTCGGTGCTATTTTCTATGTTTTCTGGAAGATAATGAACTTTATATTAATTGATATGATTTTTGTTGCCTAATTTTTTATTCTCTTTTTTCATGTTGATGATGGCATTCCTTTTATTAAATGATATGATTTTTGGCCTTATTTTGTCTTCTCTTATATTTCGGTTGAAGATGGCGATCACCCGGTTCCAACAGACATTTTTGCGGATTTTTCTGAGCTCCGGTCTATTTTTCACATTTTCTGGAAGATATGGATCGTTTTATTAAATGATTTCAGAGGAGACAAAATTAGGCCAAAAAATGTCCGTTGAGACCGGGAAATCGCCATCTTCAACTGAAATATAATAGAAGACAAAATTCGAAACCGGGAAGTCGCCATCTTCATCTATAAAAACGTCTGTTGCAAATGGGAAATCTCCATATTTAACTGATACGATTTTTATATATCATTTTCTGAGCTTGGTGTTATTTTCTACATTTTAAGAAAGATATAGATCTTTTTATTAATTGAAATGATTTTTATTCTCTAAAATTTTCTTCTCTTATTTTCCAATTGAAGATGGCGATCTTTTTATTAAATGATATGTTTTTGGCCTAATTTTATCTTCTCTTATATTCCAGTTGAGATGGCGAGCTCCCGGTTCCAACGGATATTTTTGCAGATTTTTCTTAGTTCCGGGCTATTTTCCACTTTTTGGAAGATATGTATCATTTTATTAAATGATATGCTATTTTGGCCTAATTTTGTCTTCTGTTATTTTTAAGTTGAAGATGGCAATCTCCCAGTTCCAACGAATATTTTTGCGGATTTTTTGAACTCGGGGCTATTTTGTACACTTTCTGGAAGATAAGAATCTTTATATTAAATGATGTGATTTTTATAACTTAATTTTTGATTCTCTTATTTTTCAGTTGAAGACGGCGATCTCCCAGTTCCAACAGATATTTTTGCGGATTTTTCTGAGCTCCAGGCTATTTTCTACATTTTATTAAAGATATGGATCTCTTTATTAAATGACAAGATTTTTGTATCCTAATTTTGTCTTCTCATATTTTCAGTTGAATATGGCGATCCCAACGGACATTTTTGCAGATTTTTCTTAGCTTTGGGCTTTTTTCTACATTTTCTGGAAGATATGAATCTTTTAATAAATGATATGATTTTTTGGCCTAATTTTGTCTTCTCTTTTTTCAGTTGAATATTGCGATCTCTTAGTTCCAACAGACATTTGTGTAGATTTTTCTGAGCTCGGTGCTATTTTCTACATTTACGGCAGATATGTATCTTTTTATTAAATGATATGATATTTGGTCTAATTTTGTCTTCTTTTATTTTTCAGTTGAAGATGACGATCTCCCGGTTCCAACAAACATTTTTCGGATTTTTCTGAGCTCCGAGCTATTTTCTACATTTTCGGTATGATATGAAATCTTTGTATTAAATGATATGCTTTTTATAACCTAATTTTGTCTTCTCTAATTATTAGTTGAAGATGGCAATCTCTCGGTTCGAACAGATATTTTTGTTGATTTTTCTGAGCTCGTGCTATTTTCTACATTTTCAAGAAGTTACGAATCTTTTTATTATATGATATTAATTTTTGACCTAATTTTTCTTCTCTAATTTTTTAAGTTGAAGATGGCGATCTCCATGTTTTAACGAACATTTTTGCGGATTTTTCTGAGCTACGGGCTATTTTCTATATTTTCGAAAAGTTATGGATCTTTTTATCAAATAATATGATTTTTATAGCCTAATGTTGTCTTCTCTTATTTTTCAGTCGATGATGGTGATCTTCCAGTTCAAACGAATATTTTTGCGTATTTTTTGAGCTCGGTGCTATTTTCTACATTTTATGGAAGATTTAGAACTTTTTACTAAATAATATGATTTTTATAGTGTAATACCATGTTTTCGTATATACGGGTATAATGTACGTATTTCTAGACGTATTTGTACGTATGAAATTTTTGGGTATTTTTATAAATTTTTCCATAATTTTCTAATGACTAAATAATTTTTAAATAATTTTTTAAAACATCATGTGAATTAAATGGATGAGTATTTAGGTGGTATACTTGGTATTTGGTGAGCAAGGGTATTTTAGTGGAGTGTTTCTATTTATTAGAAAATAGAAATACCAAAATTTCCTAATGGAGACACCTAGCCTAAGAGGTGTCATCACCTCTTTGATTTTCACCTAACTCTCTCCATTTGGCAAGCTAAGAGGGAATTAAGGGATGACAAGGACGAGGGGATGAATAAAAGAGAAGAAATTAGGAAAAAGAAAAAGAAGAAGAAGAAGAAAAAATTCAAGTTCTCATCCCTTCTTCTCTCTCCCCTCTCCTCCATTTGCACCTCCCACTCCACCACCATCTCCACCACCATCTCCTTAATTCAATCCTCCTATTGACATCCACCATTGGAGCTTAAGGTATGGAAGAAGAAAGCTTGAGGATTGATAGGGTCTTCAAGGAGAAGAAGGGCCAAATAAATTAAGAAGGAGATATTTGAGTTAGGAGTTCTAACTTCTTAGTGAGGATGTAGTTTTAGGACTGTGGTTATAAATTTTCATCATTTATTTAATTTTAAGTTGGAATTTGATGTAGAATTGTAGTTTAAGCCCCATGCTAGTAAATTGCCATGCTATATTAAGTTTAATATGTATACTTATGATGTAATGTTTTATTTAGTGGAAGTATGCATAGTTTGCCAAAATATACCATGTAACATCACATGTTAGTGTAGACCATGTTGCCATTATGCTTCCTTTCTTAGCTTTAAAATAATTATCATGTCAAATTATTAGGATGGCAATGTGAGTATGACTAGTAGCATCATGTTAGTCAATCAATATGCTATAATAGCTATGTTAATGATATGTTGTAAAAAATGTAGTTCTGTCCTGTAGATTCAAAAATTCATATCTGCTAGTGTAGACTTCCTAATGGGATGATTCAAGATGTTTTGGAAAGGTCATGAAGTTAACTATAAGAAGGAAGCAGAGCCTAGTTTTGACTGCAGGAAAGTGTAAATAGACGATGTTATCATGGTGTCAGTTTTAGACAGATTCTGCTACATTGTGGGAAAATTTTCATTACTCTCTTTATAGACTCCCAAATGACACAATCTTAGATAATATAGAAACTTAAGCATCTACAACTTTTATGTTATGCACTAAACTAGATTATGGCCTTAGATAGCTGTTTTAGACTGATATATCAGAGTCCAGATTCAAAATAGAATTCTGTAGTTGTCATGTAAATATCATGCTAAAGTTTGTGAAAATTATGGTGCTAAGAATGGTGATATTCATGCTTATGGATGTAATGTTGTTATCCATGTAGTAAATTATGTTATGAGAATAGTTCATGCTTTGGATGTAATGTTATGCTTGTACTATGTCACATAAATGCCATATTATGCTCTGTATTCTCATATTAGCATACTTTATGACAAGATGCTTCCATACCATGATGTGTTTCATATTAAGAATGATGGAGTTATATGTTAATTCAAAACAAAAGATGTTAAAGTGTAAGTGAAATTTGTCATGAAAAGAATGGTAGCTTCACAGAAATTAATACCACACATACCAAAGTGCCACATGGACCAGCGTGCCACAGAATTGGCGAAGGCCGCCTCCTGAATCCATGGAGGCCACCTCTTGAATCAAAGTATGTGTGTGATAGACCGACATGGACCTATGTGCTACATATACCAGCATGCCACGTAAATGCCTAGGGCCACATCCTAAATCTATGGGAGCCACCTCTAGAATCCATGAGTCACATTGTAGGCACACTTGCATAGATGGGATCCATTTTGTGTTGCATTTGTATTCATAACCATTCATATGTATCAAGTGCATATCTATGTGTGTCTGCCTTTACTTCACGCTTATTTAATTCTATAGCTCTTACTTTTCAATATGTGCATGTGATGTTGTTTACTTTCCCTGCATGTTAATTCAGTAGACCTTACTTACAGTACGTGTTCCTTATGCTTAAATAGTAGACCTGTTTACAGTTAAGTGACCAGACCCTAGTTAGGAATAACAGTTCTAAAACTAGACCATACCTTGCAATGTTAGGATTTCCTACTGGGTCATGCATTGACGTGTCCCCATTTACTTTTTACAGGTTTCAGAGCAGTACATCCTGATCAGGCCTGGCTCAGGAGTTAGCTTTCAGTTCGTGGT
>CM061139.1:24397067-24521228 GCA_030789695.1 Scilla litardierei
TGTCAAATTATTAGGATGGCACTGGGAGTATGACTAATAGCATCATGTTTATACTGTCAATTATTAGGATGGCAATGGGAGTATGACTAATAGCATCATGTTAGTCAATCAATATGCTATAATAGCTATGTTAATGATATGCTGTAAAATTTTCAGTTCTGTCCTGTAGATTCAAAAATTTCATATCTGCTAGTGTAGACCTCCAAATGGGATGATTCAAGATGTCTTGGAAAAGTTATGAAGTTAACTTTAACTCTTTAGAGGAAGCGGGGCCTAGTTTTGACTGTTGGAAGGGGGTAAACAGACAACTTTACCGTGGTGTCAGTTTTAGATAAATTCTGCTACAGTATGGGCAACTTTCATAACTATCTCTACAGATCCAAAAATGACACAATTTTTAGATAATCTGGAAACAAAACTTACGCATATACAACTTTTATGTTCAGCACTAAACCATATTATGGCTTAGATAGCGGTTTTTGATTGATATATCAGAGTCCTAGATTCAAAATAAAAATACTTGCAGTTGTCATATAAATATCATGCTAAAGTTTGTGAAAATTATGGTGCTAAGAATGGTTATATTCATGCTTATGGATGTAATGCTGTTATCCATGTAGTAATTTATGTTATGAGAATAGTTCATGCTTATGATGTAATGTTATGCTTGTACTATGTCACACAAATGCCATGTTATGTTCCTTAGTCTCATATTTGCATACTTTATGACAAGATGCTTCCATACCATGATGTGTTTTATATTAAGAATGATGGAGTTATATGTTAATTGGAAACATAAGATGTTATAGTGTAAGTGAAATTTGTCAAGAAAAGAATGGTAGCTTAACAAAATTTACACCACACAGACCAAGGTGCCACATGGACCAGCGGTGCGACAGAAATGCCGAAGGCCACCTCCTGAATCCATGGGGCCACCTCTTGAATCAATGTGTGGTATGATAGACGACAATTGGCCTAGATGCTACATAGACCAGCATGCCACGTAAATGCCTAGGGCCACCTCCTAAATCCATGGGAGCAACCTCTAGAATCCATGAGTCGCATTGTAGGGACGTTGGCATACATGGGATCCCTTATGTGTTGCATTTGTATTCATAACCATTCATATGCATTATGTGCATATCTATGATTGTATACCTTTACATCACGCTTATTTAATTTTGTAGCTCTTACATTTCAATATTTGCATGTGATGTTGTTTACTTTTCCTACATGTTAATTCAGTAGACCCTTATTTACAGTACTTGTTCTTGATGCGTAAATAGTAACCTGCTTACAGTTAAGTGACCAGACCGTAGTTAGGAATAACAGTTCTAAAACTAGACCCTACTAACGATGTTAGGATTACCTACTGGGTCACGCATTGACGTTTCACATCTACTTTTTCTAGATCAGAGTAGTACATCCAGATACCGGTCTGACTCAATAGTTAGCTTTCAGTTCGTGGGATAGAGATGGAATCTTCAGAGGGCAGCCTCTTCAGTTGGTTGTCAGGGTAGTCTACGGAGTGAGTTGTACTTGTGTGGACATATATGTCCTTTTTGGGATTTTTATGGGATTTCTTCTATTTTTCACTTTTGTATTTGAGGATGAGATGATGTAAATAAAGTGGATACCTTTCTTTTAATAATAAATAATGTTGGACTTATATATGATTGTCTCTTATTTTCTGTGTTGGAGCATTACTTGTAATTCCCAGCATGTGTGCACTGACCTGCATTATTCTTCTTGTAGACTCTCTTCCTTCTCTTTCTTTTTAACACTCGTTGCTCTATGAATACTTGGGACGGAATTGTACTTTCCAGGTATCCTGTAGAGTGAGGTGTTACATAACCTACGTTTGTATTCTCTTATTTTTTCAGTTGAAGATGACAATCTCCCGGTTTCAACAGACATTGTCGCAGATATTTATTAGCTGGAGACTATTTTTCTACATTTTCTGGAAGATATGTATCTTTTTATGAAATGATAAGTTTTTTGACCTAATTTTGTCTTCTCTTATTTATTTTGAAGATGGCGATCTCCCAGTTCCAATGGACATTTGTGCGGTTTTTTTTTGAGCTACGGGCTATTTTCTGTAATTTTTTGAATAATATGAATCTTTATTTTAAATGATATGATTTTTAATAATATAATTTTCTCTTATTTTTTAAGTTGAAGATAGCGATCTCCCGGTTCCATGGGACATTTTTGCGGATTTTTCCGAGATCGAGGCTATTTTTCTACATTTTCGAGAAGTTATGGATCTTTTTATTAAATGATATGATTTTTTGACCTAATTTTTCCTTCTTTTATTTTTCAGTTGAAGATAACGATCTCCCGTTTCTAACGGACATTTTGCGTATTATTCTGACCTTGTGACTATTTTCTAAATTTTTTGGAAGATATGGATATTATATTAAATGATAAGATTTTTAGCCTAATTTTGTCTTCTCTTATTTTTAAGTTGAATATGGCGATCTCCCTTCTCCAACGGATATTTTTGCAGAATTTTTAAAATCTTGGTGCTATTTTCTACATTTTAATAGCCTATGTTTGTCTTCTCTTATTTTTTTTTCAGATGAAGATAGCGATCTACCGGTTCCAATGGATATTTTTGCGGAATTATTATTAGCTTGAGTCTATTTTTCTACTTTTTCTGAAAGATATGGATCTTTTTTTGAAATAATATAATGTTTGGCCTAATTGTGTCTTCTCTATTTTTTTCAATTGTATATGACGATCTCTCGATTCCAATGAACATTTTTCGCGGATTTTTTCTGAGCTCCATGATATTTTCTTTATTTTTTGCAAGATATGAATCTTTAAATTAAATGATATGATTTTTATAGCCTAATTTTGTCTTCTCTTATTTTTTCTGTTGAAGATGGCGATCTCTGGGTTCCAACAAATAATTTTGCGAAATTTTTTAGCTCGGTGCTATTTTCTACATTTTATGGAAGATAAAAAACTTTTTACTAAATGATATATTTTTATAGCGTATGTTTTGTCTTCTCTTATTTTTTCAGTTGAAGATGTTGATCTCTCGGTTCCAACGGAAATTTTTGCAGATTTTTCTTAGCTCTAGGCTATTTTCTACATATTCTAGAAGATTTGGATCTTTATATTAAATGATATGATTTTTATTGTCTAATTTTTTCTTCTCTTATTTTTCAGTTGATGATGACGATCTCCTAGTTCCAACGCACAGTTTTGCATATTATTCTGACCTCGGGCGTATTTTCTAAATTTTCTGAAATATATGTATCTTTTTATTAAACGATATGATTTTTGGTCTAATTTTGTCTTCTTTTATTTTTCAATTAAAGATGTCGATCTCCTGGTTCCAACTGACCTTTTTGCAGATTTTTATGAACTTGGTGTTATTTTCTATATTTTATGAAAGATAACGATCTTTTTATTAAATGTTATGATTTTTATAGCCAACATTTGTCTTCTCTTATTTTTTTAGTTGAAGATGTCTTTATACTCGTTCCAACAGATATTTTTGGGGATTTTTTCATAGGTTGGGACTATTTTCTACCTTTTCTGGAAGATATAGATATTTTAATTAAATGATATGATTTTTTAGCCCAATTCTGTCTTCTCTTTTTTAAGTTGAAGATGGCGATCTTTTGGTTCCAATTACATTTGTGCATATCTTTTCTGCTTCTGGCTATTTTCTAATTATCTATAAGATATGGATCTTTTATATTAAATGATATAATTTTATAGCATAATTTTGTCTTCTATTATTTTTCAGCTAAAGATGGCGATCTCTCGGTTCCAACGGATATTTTTTGCGGATTTTTAAAGCTCGGGGCTATTTTTCTACATTTTCGGGAAGTTATGGATCTTTTTATTAAATGATATGATTTTTTGGCCAAATTTTGTATTCTCATATTTTTCGCTGAAGATGGCAATCTCCCGGTTCCAATGGACATTTTTATTATTATTCTGAACTCGGGGCTATTTTCTAAATTTTCTAGAATGAATGGATCTTTTTATTTGATTTTTTGTCTAATTTTGCCTTCTCTTATTTTTAATTGAATATGGCGATCGCCCGGTTCCAACTTATATTTTTGCGGATTTTTATGAGCTAGGTGATATTTTCTACATTTTATGGAATATATGTATCATTTTATTAAATGAGATGATTTTTATAGCCTACATTTTTCTTCTCTTATTATTTCAGGTGAAGATGGTGATTTACCGATTCCAATGGACATTTTTGCGGACTTTTCTTTGCTTGGGACTATTTTTCTACATTTTTTGTAAGATATGTATTTTTATTAGATGATACGAATTTTTGGCCTAAATTTGTCTTCTCCTTTTTCTATTGAAGATGTCAATTTCCCGATTCCAACGGACATTTTTACAGATTTTTCATAGCTCCGGACTATCTTCTATATTTTAGGAAAGATATAAATCTTTTTATTAAAGGATTTGATTTTTGGCCTGATTTTGTCTTCTCTTATTTTTCAGTTGAAGATGTCGATCTTCCGGTTCCATTGGACATTTTTGCTGATTTTTCTGTGCTTCAAGCTATTTTCTACATTTATGGAACATATGGCTCTTTTATTAAACGATATGATTTTTATAGCCGAGGTTTGTTTTGTCTTATTTTTCAGTTGAAGATGTCGATCTCCCAGTTCCAACGGACATTTTTGCAGATTTTTCTGAGCTAGGTGCTATTTTATATATTTTATGTAAGATATGGATCATTTAATATTATTAAATGATATGATTTTTATAGCCTAAGTTTGTCATCTCTTACTTTTAAGTTAAAGGTGGCGATCTCCTGTTTCCAACCGACATTTTTGCAGATTTTCTGAGCTCAGGGCTATTTTATACTGTTAATTGAGGATATGGATCTTTTAATCAATTGATAATTTTATAGCCTAATTTTGTCTTCTCTTATTTTTAAGTTGAAGATGGCGATCTCCCGATTCCAACGGACATTTTTGCGGATTTTTCTGACCTCGAGCCTATTTTCTATATTTTCAAAGAAGATGTGGATCTTTTTATAAAATAATTTGATTTTTGGGCATAATTTTGTCTTCTCTTATTTATTTTCGTTGAATATAGCGATCTCCCGGTTCCAACAGACCTTTTTGCGAATTTTTCTTAGCTCTAAGCAATTTTCACATTTTCTGTAAGTGGATATTTATATTAAATGATATAATCTTTATAGCCTAATTTTGTCTTCTCTTATTTCTCAGTTGAAGATGACGATCTTCGGTTCCAACAGAAATTTTTGCGGACTTTTCTGAAATCTGGGCTATTTTCTGCATTTTCTAAAAGATATGGATCATTTAATTAAATCAAATGATTTGTTTGCCTTATTTTGTCTTCTCTTATTTTTTTTTTGTTGAAGATGGCGATATCCCGGTTCCAAATGATTTTTTTGCTAATTTTTCTGAGCTCGGGACTACTTTTTACAGTTTATTAAAGATATGTGTCTTTTTATTAAATGATATGATTTTTATCGCCTAATTTTGTCTTCTCTTATTTTTTAGTTCAAAATGTCGATCTTCCGATTCCAATAGAAATTTTTGCGGAATTTTTCTGAACTCTGGTCTATTTTCTACTTTTCTGTAAAATATGAATATTTATATTAAATGATATGATTTTTATGTTTTCTTCTCTTATTTTTTCTGTTGAAGATGTCAAACTCTCGATTCCAACAGACATTTTTGCATATTATTCTGAGTTACAGGCTATTTTCTACATTTTTTAAAGGATATGAATCTTTATATTAAATGATATGATTTTCATAGCCTAATTTTGTTTTCTCTTATTTTTCAGTAGAAGATGGTGAGCTCCCGGTTCCAACGGACATTATTACGTATTTTTCTGAGCTCGGGGTAATTTTTATAAATTTTCGAGAAGATATGGATCTTTTTATTTAATGAGGCCTAATTCTGTATTCTCTTATTTTTAAAGTTATAGATGGCGATCTCCCGATTCCAACGGATATTTTTAATTATTTTCAGTGCCCGTGGCTATTTTTTAAAGCTTATTGAAGATATATAGCTTTTTATTAAATGATATGATTTTTATTGCCTAATTTTGTCATCTCTTATTTTTTTCGTTGAATATTGTGATCTCCCGGTTCCAATGGTCCTTTTTGCAAATTTTCTGATCTCCTGGCAATTTTCTAAATTTTTGTGAGATAGGGATCTTTATATTAAATGTTATAATTTTTATAACCTAATTTTGTTTTCTGATATTTTTCTGTTAAAGATGACAATCTTCCGGTTCCAACATAAATTTTTGCAGATTTTTCTGAAATCAGGGCTATTTTCTATATTTTATGAAAAATATGGATATTTTTATTAAAGGATATGATTTTATGGCCTAATTTTATCTTCTCTTATTTTTTCTGTTAAAGATGACGATCTTATGGTCCAACGGACATTTCTGTGGATTTTCCTCGCTCAGGACTATTTTCTACATTTTACTGAAGATATGGAACTTTTTATTAAATGAAATGGTTTTTTGTTGCGTAAATTTGTCTTATCTTTATTTTCAGTTAAGTATGTTGATCTATCGGTTCCAATAGACATTTTAGATGATTTTTCTGAACTCGATGCGATTTTTCTACATCTTCAATAAGATGGATTTTTTATTAAATGATATGATTTTTAGCCTAATTTTGTCTTCATTTATTTTTCGTTGCAGATGCCGATCTCCCGGTTCTAATAAACATTTTTACAGATTTTTTTGAGCTCTGAGCTGTTTTCTACATTATTTGTATGATATGAATCTTTTAATTAAATGATATGATTTTTATAGCCTAAGTTTGTCTTTCCTTATTTTTCAGTTGAAGATGGTGATCTCCCGGTTCCAAAGGATATTTTTGCGGATTTTTCTGACCTCGGTGCGATTTTCTACATTTTTTAATATTTATTTATTTTTATTAAACGATATGATTTTTGGCCTTATTTTGTCTGCTCTTATTTTTCAAATGAAGATGGTAATCGCACGGTTCCAACAAGTATTTTTGCAGATTTTCTGATCTACGAGCAATTTTTTATACTTTCTGTACGATATGTATCTTAATATTTAATGATAGGATTTTTATAGGCTATCTGTCTTCCTTTATTTTTCAGTTGAAGGTGGTGATCTCCCGATTACAAAGGAAATTTTTTCTGATTTTTCGAAGATCAGTGTTATTTTCTTAATTTTATTAAATATTTGGATTTTTTATCAAATGATATGCTTTTTGTTGTCTAATTTTGTCTTCCCTTATTTTTTGTTGAAGATGTCGATCTTTCGATTCCAACGAAAGTTTTTGCCGATTTTTCTTAGCTCGGGTCTATTTTTCTACATTTTTCGAAGATATGGATTTTTTTATTAAATGATATGAATTTTTCCCCTAATTTTGTCTTCTCTTATTTTTCGCTAAAGATGGCGATCTCCTGTTTCAACAGACATTTTGCCGGATTTTTCTGAGCTCCAATATTTTCTGTAAGATATGAATCTTTATCTTAAATCTTAAGAATTTTATAGCCTAATTTTGTCTTCTTTTATTTTTTAGTTGAAGATGGCGATCTCCCAGTTCCAATAGACATTTTTAGGAATTTTTCTGATCTCGGGGCTATTTTCTACATTTTATTGGAAAATTGAATCCTTTTATTATATCATCAATTTATCTTCTCTTATTTTTCAGTTGAAGATGGCGATGTCCCAGTTACAACGGATCTTTTTTTTAATTATTTGATTTTCATATACCAAATTTGTCTTCTCTTATTTTTCAATTGAACAAGGCGATCTCCCAGTTCCATCAGAAATTTTTACAGATTTTTCAGACCGCGAGACTATTTTCTCTATTTTCTAAAAGACATTGATATTTTTATTAAATGATATGATTTTTGGCATAATTTTGTCTTCTCTTATTTTTCAATTGAAGATAGCGATCGCTCGGTTCCAACGAACATTTTGGTGGATTTTTTTATGCTCGGAGCTATTTTCTTCACTTTATTTAAGAAATGGATCATTTCATTAAATATATGATTTTTGTAGCATAAATTTGTCTTCTCTTAGTTTTTTCAGTTGAAGATAGTGATCTCCCTGTTCTAATGGACATTTTTACAGATTTTTTTCTAAATTTTCTATAAGATATGGATTTTTGATTAAATGATAAGATTTTTTTGGCCTAATTTTGTCTTCTCTTATTTTTCATTCGAAGATTGCGATCTCCCGGTTCCAACAGGCATTTTTGATTATTTTCCTGAACTATGGGCCATTTTCTAAAATTTCTGTAAGACATGAATCTTTATAGTAAATGATATAATTTTTATAGCCTAATTTTGCCTTCTCTTATTTTTAAGTTGAAGATGGCGATCTCCCGGTTCCAACGAACATTTTTGTGGATTTTTCTTAGCTCGTGGTTATTTTCTGCATTTCTGAAAGATAGATTTTTTATTAAATGATTTGATTTTTGGTCTAATTTTGTCTTCTCTAATTTTTCAGATGAAGTTGGTGATCTCACGATTTCAATGTACATTTTTGTGGATTTTTCTCAGCTCCAGTCTAATTTCAATAGTTTCTGGAAGTTATGGATCGTTTTATTAAATGATATGATTGTTTGGCCAAATTTTGTCTTCTCTTATTTTCATATTACATATGACAAAATCATGGTTCCAACGGATATTTTTGCGTATTTTTCTAGCTACATGCTATTTTCGACATTTTTTTGAAAAATATGGATCTTTATTAAAAAGGATATGATTTAAGTCCAATTTTTGTCTTCTCTTATTTTTTAATTGAAAATGGTGATCTCCCAGTTCCAACAGATATTTTTGCGTATTTTTTCAGTGTTCCGAACAATTTTCTACATTTTATTGAAGAAATGGATCTTTATATTAAATTGTATGGTTTTATGTCCTTATTTTGTCTTCTCTTATTTTTCAATTGAAGATTACGATCTCTCGGTTCCAATGGACCTTTTGTATATTTTTCTGAGCTCATGGCTATGTTTTACATTTTATAGAATATATGGATCTTTTTATTAAATGATCTGAGTTTTGTAGCCTCATGTTGTCTTCTATTATTTTTCAGTTGAACATGGCGATCTCCCGGTTCCAATGGACATTTTTGTGGATTTTTCTGAGCTCGAAACTATTTTTCTACATTTTCGGTTATTATGGATATTTTATTAAATGATATTATTTTTGGCCCAATTTTGTCTTCTCTTAATTTTTTATTTGAAGATGGTGAACATCTGGTTTTAACAAATATTTTTATAGATTTTTCTGAGCTCGTTAATATTTTCTACAATTTATTGATAATGTGGTTCATTTTATTAAATGATATGATTTTTATTGACTAAGTTTGTCTTCTCTTATTTTTCAGTTGAAGATGATGATATCTCGTTTCCAACGGAATTTTTTGCGGGTTTTTCTGATCTCGGGGCTGTTTTCTAAGTTTTATGGAAAATATGTATCTTTTTATTAAATGATATGATTTTTTATATCCTTAGTTTGTATTTCCTTATTTTTCAGTTGAATATGGCGATCTGTTGGTTCCAACAGACATTTTTGCAGATTTTTCTGATGTCGGATCTATTTTTCTGCATTTTCTGGAAGATATGTATCTTTTTATTGAATGATATGATTTTTGGACTAATTTTGTCGTCTCTTATTTTATTCGTTAAAGATAGAGATCTTACGGTTCTAACAAAATTTTTTGCAAATTTTTCTGACTGCCGAGCAATTTTCTACATTTTCTGTAAGATATGGATCTTTATATTAATTGCTATGATTTTATAGCCTATTTTTATCTTCGCTTATTTTTCGTTGAAGATGGCGATCTTCTGGTTCTAACGGAAATTTTTGCGTAATTTTCTGTGCCCGTGGCTATTTTCTTTTTTTGGCAGATAAGGATCTTTATATTAACTGATATGATTTTTGTTCTCTCATTTTCTCTTCTCTTATTTTCCAGTTCAAAATGGGGATCTCTCGGTTCCAACGAACATTTTTCCAGATTTTTATGAGCTCCAGGCTATTTTCGACATTTTCTGTAAGATATGAACCATTATACTAATTGATATGATTTTTATAGACAATTTTTGTATTCTCATATTTCTTTTCATTGAAAATGACGATCTCCCGGGTCCAACAGACATTTTTTGTGGATTTTTCAGAGCACGTGGCTATTTTTATACATTTTAGGGAAGTTATGGATCTTTTTATTAAATAATATGATTTTTTGGCCTAATTTTGTCGTCTCATTTTTTCGTTGAAGATGGCGATCTCTCGATCCAATGGATATTTTTAGGGATTTTTCTGCGCTCTTGGCTATTTTCTAAATTTTCTGTAAGGAATGAATCTTTATATAAAATGATATGATTTTTAGCCTAATTTTGTTTTCACTTATTTTTCAGTAGAAGATGTCGATCTCCCGGTTCCAACCGATACTTTTACGGATTATTCTGAGCTCGTAACTATTTTCTACAGTTCAGTAAAGATATGGATATTTTTATTGAATGATATTATTTTATAGACTAAGTTTGTCTTCTCTGATTTTTTCAGTTGAAGATGGTGACCTTCCGGTTCCAACGGACATTTTTTGCAGATTTTTTGACCTCTGGGCTATTTCAAAATTCTCTAGAAGATATGGATAGTTTTACTAAATGATATGATTTTTGGCCTAATTTTTTTTTCTCTTATTTTTCAGTTGAAGAAGTCGATCTTCGGTTCCTATAGACATTTTGGGGATTTTTCTGAGCTCCGAGCTATTTTCTACATTTAGGAAAGATATGGATTTTTTTATTAAATGATATGAATTTTATATCCTAAAATTTTCTTCTCTTATTTTTTAAATTGAAGATGGCGATCACCCGATTCCAACGGACATTTTTGCGGATTTTTCTGAGATCTATGTTATTTTTCTACATTTTTGGGACGTTATGGATCTTTTTATTAAATGATATAATTTTTGGCCTAATTTTGTCTTATCTTGTTTTTAAATTGAAGATGGCGATCCTCGGTTTCTAATAGACATTTTTGCAGATTATTCTGACCTCTATGCTATTTTCTAAATTTTCTGGAAGAAATGGTTCTTTTATTAAAATATATATTTTTGGCCTAAATTTGTCTTCTCTTATTTTTTCCAGGTGAAGATGACGATCTACCGGTTCCAACGAAAATTTTTGCAGACTTTTCTTTGCTTGGACTATTTTCTACATTTTTGTAAGATATGTATTTTGTTATTAAATGATATGATTTTTTGGCCTAATTTTGTCTCTCTTTTTTCAGGTGAAGATGGCGATCTCATGGTTCCAACAAACATTTTTACGGGTTTTTAGAGCTCCAGGCTATTTTCTATATTTTAGGAAAGATATGAATCTTTTTTATTAAAGGATATGATTTTTGGCCTAATTTTTTCTTCTCTTATTTTTCAGTTGAAGATGGCGATCTCCTGATTCCAAAGGACATTTTTGCGGATTTTTCTGAGTTTTGAGCTATTTTCTACATTTTATGGAACATTTGGCTCTTTTTATTAAATGATATGATTTTTATAGCCTAAGTTTGTCTTCTCTTATTTTTCAGTTAAAGATGGCGATCTCCCGGTTCCAACGGAAATTTTCAAGGATTTTTCTGAGATGTGGGCTATTTTCAATATTTTATGGTAGTTATGGATCTTTTTATTGAATGATGTGATTTTTATAGCCTAAGTTTGTTTTCTCTTATTTTCAGTTTAATATGGCAATCTCTTGTTTCTAACGGATATTTTTACCGATTTTTTTGACCCCGAGCTTATTTTCTATTTTTTCTGGAAGATATGAATATTTTTATTACATAATATGATTTTTGGGCCTAATTTTGTTTTCTCATATTGTTTTCGTTGAATATGACGATCTCCCTTTGGGCCTAATTTTGTTTTCTCATATTGTTTTCGTTGAATATGACGATCTCCCGGTTCCAACGGACCTTTTTGCGGATTTTTCTTAGCTCCGGGCAATTTTCTAAATTTTCTGTAAGACTCGGATCTTTGTATTAAATAATATAGTTTTTATAGTCTAATTTTGTCTTGTCTTATTTTTAAGTTAAAGAAGGCGATCTTCCGGTTCCAACAGAAATTTTTGCGGATTTTTCTTAGATCTGGGCTATTTTCTACATTTTTAAAAGTTATGGATCATTTTTTTAAATGATATGATTTTTGGGCTTATTTTGTCTTCTCTTATTTTTTTATTGAAGATGGCGATCTCCCGGTTCAAACGGACATTTTTACGGATTTTTCTGAGCTCGGGACTATTTTCTACAGTTTATTGAAGATATGTATCTTTTATTAAATGATATGATTTTATTGCCTAATTTTGTCTTCTCTTATTTTTTTAGTTGAAAATGTCGATCTCCTGATTCCAACTGAAATTTTTGCAGATTTTTCTGAACTACATGCTATTTTCTACAATTTCTTTAAGATATGATTTTTATGGCCTAATTTTGTCTTCTCTTGTTTTTTTTCGTTGAAGATGGCAAACTCCTGGTTCCAATAGAGATTTTTGCAGATTTATATTAGATATGGGCTATTTTCAACATTTTCTGTTAGATATAAATATTTATATTAAATGATATGATTTTTATAGCCTAATTTTTCTTCCCTTGTTTTTCAGTAGAAGATGGTGATCTCCCAGTTCCAATTGACATTTTTACATATTTTTTTGAGATCTGGGCTATGTTCTGCATTTTCTAAAATATGTGGATCATTTTATTAATGATAGGATTTTTGGCCAAAGTGTGTCTTCTCTTTTTTCTGTTAAAGATGGCGATCTCCCGATTCCAACAGATATTTTTGCGGATTTTTTCTGAGAACATATCTATTCTCTACATTTAACTGAAGATATGGATCTTTTTATTATAATTATTGTAGCGTAATTTTGTCTTCGCTTATTTTTCAGTTAAGTATGGTGATCTTCCAGTTCCAACAGACATTTTTTTGCGAATTTTTCTGAACTAAGGGTGATTTTCTACATATTCAGGATGTATGTGGATCTTTTTATTAAATGATACGATTTTTTTCTAATTTTGTCTTCATTTATTTTTATTTGAAGCTGGTGATCTCTCGGTTCTAATAGAGATTTTTACAGATTTTTTTGAGCTCCGTCATGTTTTCTATATATTCTGTATGATATGAATCTTTTTATTAAATGATATAACTTTTATAGCATAAGTTTGTCTTCCCTTATTTTTAAGTTGAAGATGGCGATCTCTCGGCTCTAAAGGATATTTTTGTAGATTCGTCTCATCTCGGGGCTATTTTCAACATTTTCTGGAAGATATGTTTCTTTTTATTAAATGATATATTATGTTTGGCCTTATTTTGTCTTCTCTTATTTTTTAGATGAAGATGGCGATCTCCCGATTCCAACGAACATTTTTGCAGATTTTTCTGATCTACCGGCTGCTTTCTATATTTTCTATAAGATATGTATATTTATATTAAATGATAGGATTTTTATAGCCTAATTTTGTCTTCTCTTATTTTTAAGTTGAAGATGGCGATCTCCTGGTTACAACAGACATTTTTGCTATTTTTTCTGAGCTCGATGTTATTTTCTTCATTTTATTGAATATATGGATATTTTTATCAAATGATATGCTTTTTGTATGCTTACCACTTTCGAGCGATGAACCCGAAGACTTTCGATGGGACCGAGAATCACCTCCAAGCGGAAGAATGGCTCAGGAGCATCACTGATGATCAAAGGGCATCTCAGATTCAAGAAGAAACCTGGGTGGCTACCGCCAAGAGGCAATTGGCTCATGGTACTCGAGACTGGTGGCAGGCGGTAGAAGACCGCTTGGGATTATCAATTTCATGGGATGTCTTCACCAGAACATTCAACGTTTAGTACTTCCCGCCACATGCAAAGATCATGATGAGAAAGAAGTTCATCAACCTAAAGCAGGGCTCGATGACTGTGGACCAGTATGACACTGAGTTCTCTAGGCTCAGCAGGTTTGCCCCAGAGATGGTTGCAGATCCATTGACTTGAGCCCAACAATTCCTGCAGGGGCTCAACATTGAGATTCTGAGGAAGATGGTTACTGCTAATCCAACCACACATGATGCAGTTCTGACCATTTCCCGTAATCATGAGATGGTCGAAGAGGAAGCGAAGGAAGAGCTTAGGCTAACAGCACCTGCTAGGCCCCCATCGACCCATGCTGGGCCAAGAATACGGCCACAGACGCACCGCCCTATTCAGCAGACTTAGTTTAAGAGGTCAGGACAACAATAGCAGGCCCTCCAGGTCTGCTACTTTTGTGGGAAGCCTGGACACATCAAGTTTGAGTGTCGAGCATTTTTAGGCCTTTGTCTGGTTTGTGGAGAGTCTGGACATATGGCTAGGAATTGCCTGCATCATAAGACACGTGCTCCAGCTCCAGCTTCAGCTCCTCGTGCTACTCCGACTGGGAACGCACCACAGCGTCCACCTCTCCTCCACAACAGAGGATGTTTCAGCAAGCAAGGCAGCAACCACCACTGAAACGCCAGGCTTACACCACGACCGTCGAAGAGGCCGAGGCTACTGGAGAAGTGATCACAGGTATATTTCTTGCATAATTCGTAATTCATTTCTTTTATTGGCATTGGTTTCTTAGATTAGTGTTTGTAACCTAAGTGTCATACTAGTAGCTGGAAAACCCGCCCTCTCCTTGTTCGACTCGGGAGCATCACACTGCTTTCTGGCGAGTCGATTCGTTCGCACCCACACCATTCCTGTCAAAACTTTAGCATCTGGTTGGAACGTCAACACGGGTGGCGGAGTGATAAAGTCAACATGTGGGTATCCTCAATGCCATGTGGTGATATGTGGGCAATCATTGTTCGCTGACTTCATGATGATAGATATCCCAAACTTTGACGCTGTATTAGGGATGGATTGGTTAGGAACTTTCCATGCCACCATCGACTGTTGTCAACAGAGGGTAGTCTTCGAGATCCCTGAACATACAACGTTAGTTCATTAGTGGAATCAGATTAGTAGGCACAGTGGAGTACAGAGCCAGGTCGGCCGAAGCAGTAGTAGCTGCAATGAAAGCTGAACCTGATATACCAGAGGTGGTACTAGAGTTCTTGGATGTGTTTCCAGATGACCTTATAGGTTTGCCTCCGGATCGCACCCTCAAATTTGCCATTGAACTAATGCCAGGAGCTCAACCAATGTCCAAGGGATCATATCGTTTAGCATCATCTGATCTAAAAGAATTGCGGACCCAACTAGATAAGCTTTTGAAGAAGGGATTGATATAACCCAGTGTATCTCCCTGGGGATCTCCTATATTTCTGGTGAAGAAGAAAGATGGATCTCTACGTATGTGCATCGACTACCACGAGCTGAACAAAGTCACCGTGAAGAACAAGTACCCTCTACCACTTATCGACGATCTTTTCGATCAACTCAGGGGGTCAAGCGTCTATTCGAAGCTGGATCTGAGGACAGTGTACCATCAAGTGAAGGTGAAAGATGAAGATGTTCCCAAGACTGCATTCAGCACCAGATACGGACATTATGAGTACTTAGTAATGCCGTTTGGTGTGACCAATGCACCTGCGGTATTTATGAGTCTCATGAACCAAGTATTGTATGAATACTTGGAAAAGTTCGTGGTAGTCTACATCGACGACATTCTCATCTACTCGAAGAATGCGGTGGAGCATGTAGAGCATCTCAGAAAGGTTCTTGAGACCATGAGAAGACACCAGCTTTATGCCAAACTTAGCAAGTGCGAGTTATGGTTGAACGAGGTGGCGTTTCTAGGCCACGTAGTGTCCAGAGAAGGGATTGCTGTTGATCTTGAAAAAGTATCCACTGTTCAAAACGGGCCAGTCCCTCGAATGGTGACCGAGATTTGAAGCTTACTGGGACTCGCTGGCTACTACCGAAGGTTCATCAAAGACTTCTCGAAGATCGCAGGAGCCATGACGTGATTGACGAAAAAGGATGTGGTGTTTGTTTGGTCGAAAGCATGTGAGGATGCTTTTCAACAGTTGAAGAAGAGGTTGACAACTGCACCTATTTTGATCATTTCAGACCAATCAGGAGGATTCAAGGTCTTCTGTGATGCATCTGGTAAGGGACTTGGATGCGTGCTACGTCAGCACGGTCGAGTCGTAGCATATGCATCTAGGCAATTGAAGATCCATGAGAAAAACTACCCTATGCATGACCTTGAGTTGGTAGCAGTGATTTTTGCATTGACGATTTGGAGGCATTTTCTATTGGGGGAGCACGTGAAGGTGTTCTTAGATCATAAGAGTTTGAAGTATCTCTTCACTCAGAAGGAGCTCAACATGCGTCAGAGACGATGGATAGAGCACATGGCAGATTATAACATTGATCTTCAGAACCATCATGGAAAAGTCAATGGCATACCTGATGCATTGAGTCGTCTACCAGCGGTGATGACCCTTACGACTCAGTGGAGGTTGCAGCAAGAGATCCGAGACATGGGTATAGAAGTGATTCTACCAGGGATGACTGCATCTTTGATGGAAATGCATATCCAATCGACCTTGGTACAGAGGATCAAGTCTACTCAGATGGACGATGAGAAGCTGCGAAAGATCAAAGATCTGGTGATAGCAGGTCAGAGGCCAGAGTTTAAGATTCATGCAGATGGATCCTTAAGGTTTGAGGACAAGATATGTATATCATCCGGTGCCATTAGAGAGGAGCTGTTGGAGGAAGCTCACAGCTTTCCTTACTCTATACATCCTGGGGGTTCCAAGATGTATCAGGATCTGTGACAACATTATTGGTGGCATGTTATGAAAAGAGAAGCATCGCCCGGAGCATAGCAAAGTGTATTGTATGCTAGCAGGTGAAGGCTACAACATCAGAGGACTGTCGGCCTATTACAGCCTTTGCCCATCTGGAGTGGAAATGGCAGAATTTCACGATGGACTTTGTGACTGGACTATCCAAGAGTACGAAGCAGACTGACGCTGTCTGGGTGATTGTAGATCGATTGACCAAGACAGTGCACTTCATTTCTTTCAGAGTGGGCCAATCTACAGAAGTGTTGGCTAAGAAGTACATGGATGAGATTGTGAAGCTGCATGGAGTTCCTACCAGCATTGTCTCGGTTAGAGACACCAGGTTCACATCTCGTTTCTGGAGGAGCCTTCAGGAGAGCTTGGGAACCCAGTTGAGTTTTAATACAGCTTTCCATCCACAGACAGATGGTCAGTCAGAGCGTACTATACAGATACTGGAAGACATACTGTGGGCATGTATGCTGGACTTTAAAGGATCACGGGAAGACCATCTCCATTTGGTGGAGTTTGCATACAACAACAACTATCCATCTAGCATCGGTATGGCATCTTTTGCGGCACTGTATGGGAGGAAGTGCCGATCCCCCTTGAGCTGGAATGAGGTAGGAGATCGAGAGTTGGTGGGTCTTGAGCTATTCACAGAAGTTGTGGATGTGGTTCAGACCATCAGAGAGACGCTGCAACTGGCTAAGGACAGGTACAAGCATTGGACAGATGCGAAACGTCGACATCTGGAGTTTCAGTCTGGTGATCATGTTTTTCTGAAGATCTCTCCCAACCGAGGATTGATTCACTTTGGTCAAAGAGGAAAGCTTAGTCCTCGATTCGTTGAGCCTTTTGATATTTTGGAGCGAGTAGGCGAAGTGGCCTACAAGCTTGCATTGCCAGAGGGAGTGCACAATGTGTTCCACATCTCGCAGTTGCGTCGCTATGTAAGCGACCCTAGTCATGTCGTGGCCTATTCTGAGATCGCAGTCCATCCAGACTTGACATACGAGCAGCAACCAGTGAAGATCCTAAATCGACACCAGAAAGTCTTCAGGAGCAGGACTATAAATCTAGTCAGGGTGATGTGGCGTCGCGACTCACCTGGGGAATCTACATGGGAGCGAGAGGACGAAATGCGAGAACGTTACGCCTACCTTTTCCCAGCCCTGTAGAGAATTTCAAAGACGGAATTATTCCAAGGAGGGTAGCATGCAACGACCTGAATTTTTTGGCATCTTTGATTGCACGTATTTACTGTAGTTGTTTGAGTGTTTCTATCCGAGCGTTTTCTTTTCTACGCGTTGACGCGAGCACGACTTTGTTTTATGAAATTTTTACCATAGCTTAACTAATTAATTTAGCTAATTACCAAATTACGTTTACTATTATTAATTACCTCTTATTAATACCTAACATATTTCCCAACACACCCCTTCCACGTTTTTCTCGTCCCACAGCCCGATACCTCCCCCAAATACATTCAGTTCAATCCCCTAAAACGTTGGTTAAAATCTCACCCACTGTCATTAAATACTCTCATTATTACAGTATTATAGGTTTACATTTATGTAATCAAACCCCTCTCCCGTTCATTCTCAGGCACATCGTCATCCCCATTTTTGTTCAAGCTTCATGCAAACAACAACACCATCGACATCATTCCACCTCCTTCAACCCAACAGCAAACACATCAACCAACCCAAAATCCTGCAACCCAAATCAAACACATTACTTCGTCCCAAATCAAATCTCCAAACCAAAACCAATTCTAAAATTGAAGAGGAAAACAGCAAAATTGAAGCCCAAATCGTGAAATTGAACCTGAAATCCCCAAATTCAACCCCAATTCAACCCATTTTCGTTCTTCCTCTTCCCCCACCTCGAATCGTCGTGCCCCAACTCCTCAGGCTGCCACCCAACTAGCCGTGCGTACGCCCGTCGTCGCCTGGCCGTGCCCGACCCCGAAGCCTACCGCCGTGTCGCCCTAGCCTCCAGGCCGTCGGCCCCCTTGCGCAGCGCCGCACGCATCCCCCTTTGCCGCCCACCGTGCCCCCTGGCACCGTCCCCAAGCCCCCCTTGCATTGCCCAGCCCCTTTTGAAGCCGCCCCAGCCCCCTTGCGCCACCCCTTGCGCCGCCCAGCCGCCCCTAGGCCACATCCTCTTGATCCCCCTCCCCTGCTGCAAAGAGAAGCAAAAAAAGAGATAAAAAAGAAAAGGGAAAGAGAAGACATCACAATAAAGAAAGGGAGAGGTAATATTTATATAAGTTAAGTTATATATGTATATGTACATGTATATATATATATATATATATATATATATATATATATATATATATATATATATATATATATATATATATATATATATATATATATATATATATATATATATATATATATATATATATATATATATGGGTAAAGTGTTCCTAGGGTGACTCCTTAGATTCAATCTAAGGAGTCGCCCCCATTTTCCACATATCCCACATTTTTTTTCGGGATTTTTTTTCATGGGGTTGTTGTTCACCTCATGGATGATCAACATACCAAAAATCAATTCATTCCAATACTTTTAGAGCCCCCATATACCCCTTGCAACTTCATGGGTTTTCTGCATGTTTTCAGACCGTTGAAGTTGCAAGGGGTAGACGGGGGCTCTAAAAGTATTGGAATGGCTTGATTTTTGGTATGTTGATCATCCATGAGGTGAACAACAAACCCATGAAAAATAAAATCCAAAAAAATTGTGGGAGATGGAAGAAAATGGGGGCGACTCCTTAGATTTAATCTAAGGAGTCACCCTAGGAACACTTTACCCTATATATATATATATATATATATATATATATATATATATATATATATATATATGCATGTATCTATATTACATTTGACAGAGTTTTTTGAATCCTAGGGCTGACTAGGACAAGCTGACTAGGACAAATGAGGGGGATAAAAAGTGGCTGAGATTTAATCTTGGATGATGAACGGTTGGGATTAAAAATTAAGATGAATGGTTTGTATTTTTGAGTTTGTGTGGGGCCCATTTCTTTTCGTAACTTGCCATTTGACTTGGGAAAGCAAGTCTGCTTTTGGGGGAGAGCAAGAGGCTTTTTTGGGGATAGCAACAACCATTTGATTCTAAGATCTTTTCCAAGACAGCAACAAACATTTAATTGCAGGAGAGAGAGGAAGAGAGATAAAATTTTGACTATCAATTTTTGTGTGAAACTAAATTCTCTGAAAAACTAAATTTTGGGATGAACTAAAATTTTTTGAACTCGAAAATTTCGCTGGGAGAACCCTACAATTTTGGAGATGAACTAAATTTGGATGGTACTAAATTTGTTGAGGAACTAAGATTTTTGTTATTAACTTAATTCCTTGGGATGAGCAAAATTCTTGGGGAACTAAGCTTTTGACATGGGAATATCTTAAATGAATCGTGCCCTACGGGCACGGGTTATGACTAGTATATATATATATGCATGTATATATATATATATGCATGTATATATATACTAGTATATAACCCGTGCCCGTAAGGCACGGTTCATTTAAGATATCCCCTTTAAATCTTATATCCCCTGATTTTAAACGAACATCAATAAGTAAAATGGGATAATTGTTATTTAGTTCCACCAAAAATTTTAGTCCCCTAAAATTTTGTTATCTCTAAATACAATACCCCCACCAAAATTTTCCAAAAATTTAGTTTATCCAAAAATTTAGTTCCCCAAAAAATTTAGTTCCTACAACATTTAGTTCTCTACAAATTTAGTTCCCCCAAAATTTTTGTGCCACTGAGTGAATAACGTGCCAACATTGACCTTTATGAATTTTAGAGAGAATAACTTTAGTTTAGTTTCTGACTTCCATTAAACAAATTTGTATCATTTACCTCGAGAGTGTGCAAATTGAGGAAGAGAATTGAAGAAATATGTATTATTGTTCTGTTTTCACTTCCTCCATTTAAAAGTGATGAACCAAGTTCCTTCACCAGAGAAGCACGGGTGCACGGGCACATACGTCATTCTATTAAATGGCAAAGAAATTAGGTAATACTGCAATACGCAAACACGGGTTGCACTAGATAATCAAAATTATTTTATTACAAAAAGCAGTTACTATCACATGCTTAATATATCCAACACATGTTACTCCTCGAAAGTAATAATCAAATTAACCAACACTAATTTCATATAATAACTAAACATTCCATGGAAATACAATCAGTACCTTCTTCAGTTCAAACATTAAACCAAAATAAAATTTTCTAAACCAGCAAAAGTTCACATGTGCTTTTCCTCAATCCAGGCGATTCCTTTACGATGTTCTTGCTCAGCCCTCGATGCCTTCCCATCTCTGAACTTATCGCAATAGGTAGTGCCATCCCCCACATCATCCTCCAAGTAGCTATGCAATGGAACTCGGTACCCACCGATCGCACCAACGTATTCATCCAAAAGTTGGTAATGGTTCATGACTTCCTCAACAACTTTCCCAATATCAACTGCATTCTTGTCCCATATGTCGTCACTATAGTCTTACTGAATTGCCAACAGATTCTCAAATGCTTTGTACTGCTCCCAGCTACACGACACATTGCCTTCCTCAAGAAAATCTACATAGTTCATGTCATCCATGTAGTCTACAACACAATAAAACCAATAAAAACTAACAAAAATATAAATTTTCCAAAAAAATCTGGAAATTACAAAACATAAACTCACCTAGTTCATTCAATTCGGCATGAATCAATGAGTTTCCTCCAAATTAAACAAAACTGATTGGGTGCAAAAGCTGAAATGATAACAACAAAGAGAAAACAATAAAAATCAATGAATTGTCCCAAGCCTTATAGGGCTTACATCCCTCAAGCAAAAATGGAAGAAAAAGGATGCAAGATGCCACCAAGATCAAAGTGGATAATCATTGCATTAAAGAGTATGGTTTTGAGCTTTAATCATTAAATGGTTGTGTTGTTTTGCCCCAAATTAAACCTTAGCTGTAAAAACCCATTTCAAGCTACCTAGATTCCTACTGTAAATAACTAAAATGACAAAATTTAAATAGAGGAAAAACTGAAGTAATAGTGTAAGAGTCAAAGAAAGATAAAAATTAAAAATGGTAGCATTACCGTAAACTGAGAAGTCACCCAAGATTCAATGTACAGTGGATACCGAAAACATTAGACGTTCTGCTCCTTACCATTTCAAAGGTTTCTGTTTACAACCCAATAGGTTCAAAACATCCCTCTATTGTATAATGATGTATACCTATTTTTGTATTTACAAATTAACCTTACTCCTTGTTCTCAGATTATGAAGTCACGTATACATGCTAATGCCAAAGAAAAAAACCGATAAGCAGTTACAAATAGGTCGGGCAAAGGCTTGATTAAAAGATCAAGTGTTGTGATGCTTGCCGAAATAAAAATCGAATTTATAGTAGGCCTTGTTTGTTGAGGAACATTAACCACGTATATTCCAGGAGAATGTAAACTTTTTTAGCAATTCCAGGAGAAATCACAAAAAGATGCAAATACACATAATCACATAAGTTACCAAGCGACATGGAATAAAAATGAATCGAATATCATCTTGTGTAAATAAAAATAAATCAAAGAACCTTCTGTTTAATAGATCTAACCTTTAATATGGACCATGGCAGAATGCATAACCTTTAATATGGACAATGTCAGAATGCATAAAGCCTGAATTAGTAGAATTAATGAAAATGATACATGGTATAAAATTCATCTACTCCTTCCTTTAAAGCAATACAAAATCAAAAACATTAGCATCCTAATTTTACAAAACAAATCTATTGAGCAAATTAACACCCAAAAACTCCCTAGCCTTGCTTCCAAAATCAACAGTGGTAACTGTAAGAAAAAAAATGTCAGAACAATGAAAAAAATCAAAAACAAAAGACGGGCACTTCTCATTTTGCTTCATCAATCAAAATAATTTGAAAAGATGAGGTCTTGAGCAGTGATCCAAACCTCACTGGTGCTCTAATACAATTTGTAACATTTAATTCAATTTTTCTCCTATTGTTAATCAAGTTAAACAAACTTACAGTTTAGACTTCATAAAATAATGAAACTTTATACGCCAATTCCTCCAAAAACTTTTAAAGCATTCGAATGTCACAAATAATTTGCTATATGAAAGAAATTGTTGATGAACCTTGATTGGTGGTTGCTTACCAGAAAAAGAAGGATAATGCCAATTGCAAAGTTTTGTTCAGAGCAACAGAGGCTAGAATCCACTGTAGCCTGCTCACCTGCACTACCAAACTATAAATTTACTTCAATTTAGAAACCCTAAAGGGCATGAATTCGGATTTAGGGTAGTAAATAAAAAAAGTTGAGACCTGAAATGGTGGATCCTCCAAGTGTTGAGAGTCCAAGAGAGAGCAGAGAATCACCAGATCCCCATAAAAGCCAAGTACATCGACGGTAGCACCTGATATGATTCGTCAATCGATACCAACTCGACCAAATTCATGCTCAAAATAGACAAAGAGAAGAAGCTTCCATTATTTCGATATCTCTTTATTCTTTTTTCCCCTCTCTTTTTGTCCAGTTTTAAAACCTTTTTTGGGAAACTGTTATAAATTAAAGTAACAAATTGAAGACATGGCAATTGTCCATCGAGCTTGGGCTTTCCTTTGAGTATGAATGGGCAGGATGTCTCTTGGTTCCTAAAGAAAACTTTAAAATTACAATGTTTTCAAAGTTTCAAACTTTTGGATCCCCCCCCAAACATATTTGCCCACCAAAATTTATGATTTTCCACACAAAATTTTCCCATACTCTCATCCCAACCATTGATTTCTCAAGATTAAATCACATCCATCTTTCTTTCAACCTTTTTGTCCTATTCATTCAAAAACATCCTCAATTATATAATAGATTACTTAGCAAAGGTAAATAACAACACACCTTAGGCAAAAGGTTACTTCACATCCATACTGAGAATACCAAAGCATGTACATGACAATACTATAATTTTATCTTGATGATATTTGGTCGTTTAGTAACATTTTACATGAAGAAAAGTAGATCGAAACAACTAAAAAATACATAGGAACCGTATGAAGAGAAGGGTTGGTAAGATTGTAGATGAACGTCAGCAGGCCCTCATGTGAGCAACTCTAGTTAATATAAACACATCATTGAAGGATTGTTTCATAATACGCATTAAAAGATTCATGCATAATCAACTTTCCCAGTATATCATTATAATAATATAGATAACATAATATGCTTCTTAGCTAATACGCATGGGCAGGGAATCGCTTAAAATGACGAAGTAAATACTTCTTTTTTTGGTGCATCGGAAATAAGAAAAGCTAGTTAAAGCTAGTGAATGCAGAGACCCATGGAGAAGCAAGAAAAAGAAAAGCATCGAAAAACATAAATGAGACCCCACATAATTAACTAAATCTTACACAATAACTTCAAAAAACATTACATGATATGTAAACCAGGGAAATACCAAACAATGGTTAAGAACACCAGCACAACGTACCACTGGATATGTATTTTTAGTACAAAAATATAAAAACAAAATATAAAGTTAACTGCATACAAAATCTAGTTGGCAACAAAAGGAAAACATGAAAATGTGAAAGGAAACAACACTACATGTCAAAACAAAAACTGTAATTTCCTCTAGAGTAACAGGTTAAATGCTAATAGACCTTAAAATTAGGATTTTGTAGTTAAGCCCAAGAAGTAGCTTTTAATTAGAAAAGATATATCGGACCAACCAAAATTTATATTGACGCATTATCTTTCTCGGGAAAACTATCAAGCAATACGCGTACGTTCTTATTTTTCAAGAAAACAAAACAAAGATTCATGACCATAACTTTTCGATAGAAGGACAAAGCATCAAACTGTTTGAATTAAGCTCGCATTATAATTTTTGCTAAAGAACCAAGACAGTCCTACTGATTTCAAATAAAACAAAACCAAATAATTTCGATGATGACACTGGGTTCAAGAACTGGAAAGATCCCAGCACTGTATTTACATAGCCAGTTAACAAATATTTCCAAACTAATAGAAGCACTGAAAGATAGCATACATTAATATTCATATCGTTACTACAATCATCACTTTTTTCCCATGCTTGCATTCAAACTTACGGTAAAGAAGGAGATGAACCGATAAGAGAGGCACTGACTTTTTCATGAACATACAACTTGCCGAAATTGCTTCACTTTTCTTCCAAACGTCGTAAGACTGATTTCGCAAAAGATTTGCTGCCTGCAATTGTGGTACGAATATTATTATTTGAATAATTCAATAAAACCCCGCAATATAGTCCACCAACATCATTGGAGTGGGAAGACGCTTCTAGTTAAATAATAAAGATAAAATCTCATACTACCATCAAGCTTTATCCGATGAACAAACATTTAATTTTTAGATATGAATTGCCCAGAAGTTTCATTACCTTCAGGAACTATATTCAGCAACATATTTGGGAAAAAGCCAATGCCTACATAAAAAGTTAAGCCTTGCGACATGAAAATAATCGGCCAAAATGCTAGCTTACAAAGAAGATGAAACCTAATGTAGTTATTTCATAATGTCAATCAGAATCAATTTCAGCTAGCCCTGGCTATAGATACTTTATAAAGTTTAGAATATCCATATGTATAACAACATAATCACTCCACTAAAATAAATTCAAATAAACAAACAAATATGAAAGTCAGAAGATTATACACAATTAAGATAATTGCATTTCTTTTTCATTTTACTGTCTTTAATAGTGACTTAAAGATATATGGGCAAAGCTTATCGCTCAAGATTTAAATACTAATTTGCCAAGAAAATAACCGAAGAAAAATGAAAATTTTGAGAGAATCGTTAAAACCTTCGTGGAGACACAATTCCCATACACTTTGCTTCTATCCAGTTGCCATTTACATCATCTTCCTTCTTTTGACCCTTGATCTTGAAAAGTTTAATCATTTTTTTCTAAAAAGCAAAGCAAATAAATAAATAAAGTAATATAGAAACTAACATGACTAAAAAAACATCAAAGCCAATCTAAACAATAGAAAATTGAATTTTCAGGTACAAATATTCCAAACCTACACCTAAAAATCACATAAAAAGCATCATAAAAACAACTATACTGATCCTAATTATTTATGAACATTCATCAAGATAACAATCAAGTGTGAGATTTTGATGGCCAAATGGACCAACTTGATGGCAGAAACCATATGGGTTTTAACTCCAGTAATTTTTAGGGTTTTCGAGCATCCCTCAATTGTATAATGGATACCTATTTTTGTCTTTACAAATAAACCTTGCCCCTTGTTCTCAGACCATGAAGTCAATATACATGCTAATGCCAAAGAAAAAAACCGCTAAGCAGAAAACAAATAGGTCGGGCAAAGGCTTGATTAAAATATCAAGTGTAGTGATGTTTACCGAAATAAAAATTTAATTTATATGAGGCCTTTCTTGTTGAGGAACATAACCACATAGATTCCAGGAGAATGTAAAATTTTTTAACAATTCCAGGAGAAATCCTGTCATGTCTTTTTGAATAATTACATGATTTCTTAATTGTTTAAAGACATGCTAGTAATCCTATCATGGAAACCTTATCCTGTCATAATTATATCCATGTAGTCTACAGCTCCGTGGTTAATCATGTCTTCCAGGATTTCTTTAAACAATTAAGACATGATAGAATTTCTTTAATTTGTGTTTAAAGAAATGTAACCTTCCAGGAGAATGTAACCACATAGGTGGCCTCCTCTCAGATTAACCACATAGATTCTCAGTAACCTCAAATTAGAAACCCATGCAAATTCCTCCAAGGCAATTAATTTAGGGGAAAAAAGTAGTAGTTGGATTTTAGCAATATGTCTCATTTAAGTTCATGCATCATTTAACAATCTGATGGGTCATGAACAGTACAGCCTATATATAGAAAACAAAGAGGAATACATGTCTAGAATATACTTAAATTATAGATACATTGAGAACCAAGGGATGTCTGGAATATGCTTAAATTAGGCTTAAATTATGGAATACATATCTCAAGGGATGTCTACTAACATGTTATCAAGATAAAAACAGTGAGAAGCAATCGCATTTGATCTAGTATCGCGATATCTGCAAGCAAAACTGCGAACATAGCTCGAATGAAACCGTTTTCGCAAAATTCTAGGAGCATTGCTTGCATAAGCAATGGCTAAGGAATTTTACACTTTCATAAATTTAGAAATAAAAAAATTAATTTTTCTTCAAAGGACAAAATAATACTGCAAAATTTACGCACCTAAGATGTTGAGTTTCCTGAATTTTGGTGCGAAATTTGTTGTTTGGGATTCAAAACACAAACAGTGAGAACCAAGTTCCAATTTTGCAAATAAATTCTGATGGATTGTTCACAATTGAATCTGGAGCTTGGCAAACAAAATCATCTTGAGGTTATTGTTAGTTTTTTGGGGTTACAAATTCTGATGCCTATTATAAAAACCAACCTGATATCAAGATATATGTTTTTTAGCAAAGCTCCAAAAAACACAGCAAAAGGAAAACATGTTTTCAAGATACAAATGATCTGTGAGTTAACATGTGTAAAGTAATGAAGCAAATATGTAAATATATAAATCATGCTTGATTAGAGTTGATGTTTATTATTGCAAAACAAATATATTTTCCTAATGGTGGTGTGTGTGCTTAATGATTAACAACCTGCACCCATGTTTGCTTAATGATTAACATCTACATGCATCCAGTTAATGCAAACAAACACCATGGACACAATTTTGCCAAATGGGGGGAATCAATCCTGCAACAAATGCTGTGTAATTTTTCCAGTATTAATCAATCTTGTCAATTTGTTTTCATGTGGGTCATTTTGATTGGGTAATTTTAATGCGTACAGTCAAATTAACAGGATTTTGAATGTGTAATTTTGAATGTGAGTACTTTTGAAGTTTAACAGAATTTATGTTTAATGTGTGTAATTTTGAATGTGTAAATTTGAATGTGGGTAATTTTTTTTCCTGGAACACATTGATTGCACATTACTATAGTTCCCCCAGATAATCATTTTAAGGGAAATCCTTGGACAACAATGACCATGAAGATTGAATATTTTCGGATTATTCCTTAAGTGATAGTAATGAAAGATTTTAAAAGTAACTATTTCAAAGAAAATTTCATGCAATTTTGTTGTTGAGTTAACGCATAGACAGCTTTAAATAGAAACATGGGGGGCATAGGCCCCAGATTTAGGAGAAGATCAAAATTGTACATCATGTTCCTATTTATTGCACACTAACCTCAATTTTAGCTCCCCCCACCAAATAATAGGTGTTAATGCTAGCCTCTCCGTCATTCAACCAATAAAGTCTCAATTTTAATATTACTATATATCTCCTAATTTGAAGACTCATCTCCTCCAATAATTTAGTAAAAGAATCAACCCTATCAATCAAATTAGTTTTAGTCATTCAACATTATGTCTCAAGCTAATTGAATTCAATCAGGCACCCAAACCATAGCTATGTTTTTCTGCCTCTGTGTTTCAAGCATCTTTTTAGTTTTTTGGCAACCACCTCCCAAACCCAAAAAAACCCATGCTTCTGCCTGATTTTTCACAGAGTTTCCCATGTATCCTATCTATTCCTCGTATTATCTTCCTCCCTCTGTGTAGAATTTAATTGCAAGATGTCTAACTTAGAAAATCAACAGAAAATGTGCTTAAAAGTATCAACTTTTTCTTCGTTCCTTTTTAATTTACTATATTTATGAAAATTTTATTTTATTGTGTCTCAATACTGTTGAAGCATAAATTTGAAATACATAAATGCTCGTGAGCTTCTCAAATAAAAAATCCGCAAAGACTAAAGGAATCAAAATTTATGTATGAATTATTGTGGTTGAAAATGATCGATAATTGCTCATCAGCTTCTCAAATAAAATCAGCAAAGACTAAAGGAATCAAAATTCATGTATGAATTATTATGGTCAAAAAACCCACAACAAAAGAACACAAACCCAAAAAAATTTTATACCTCTCTCTATCAGCTGGGGATATGATGGAATCCTGAGGGTGTGTGCTGGAAATAAGCAGCAGGTGGCATCCTTTCATCCCTGCTCTGCTCCTCAAAACTCTCTCAAACCCTTCTGATGAAAAACGATGAGGTGAATGCTCAATTCGATGAAAAGAATGGAGAAGGGCAAGAGAGAATGAAAAAGTCCGAACCTTTGAGATTCTTAGAGAGATGCTCTGATGCGTAGAGAAGGGGGGTCTTTTTGGCCGGTTTTTAAAACCTTTTTTGGGATGTTGCAGAGACTTCAGAGACTCACATGTACTTCAATTACTTCGATAAGATCACGCCCAAGCATCCCTAAAACCCCCGAGAAGCGATTACTCCTCCGATGGAGGTAAGCTCGATGATGAAGTTGTCGTTGGAGGTGAGACATTCGGACTTGATGGCGTCGGGAAGCATTACCTGTGGGAGGCCGAAGCAAGTTAAGTTTTTAGGGGGAGATAGAGAAATGATGGAGAACAGTAGTGTGGGAGAGAGAGAGGCGGGAGTTGAAGAGAGAAATACAGTGGGGGTTTTCAATGTATTCCCCCCAACTCTGTTACACAAAATTCAAACCATGAAATTGAAAATTTTCCCCCCAAAACTTTGTCCTATTCAGCTTTTATCATATCAATTTCTCTTCTCCCAATTTCTCTTATTCAATTTCTCTTGTCTTACCAAATTCTCTTATCCAAATTGTATTACCCAAATTCTCTTATCCCAATTTCTCAACTCTTATCCAATATCTCTTATCCAATAACCCATGATAACATCCATGTTTTATTATATATATATATATATATATATATATATATATATATATATATATATATATATGCATGTATGTTAGGTTATGTTAGTTAATTAGTTAATAAGTAAAGTTAATATAAGTTTTTTAATATAAAGTTATTTTATAAGTTAATTATAAGTTAATATTTTATAACCTATATTAGTTTCATAAGCTAAGTTTCTAAAGAATTAGTTTATAATAAAATAAAAAGTTACATTTATCAACTTAGTTATAAAGTTTTATTATAAGTAAGTTATATTTATTAAATAGTTAAGTTAGTAAGTTATATAAGTAAGTTAATAACTTAGTTATATTTTATCCTACAAAGTTTTATTATTAGTTGTATGGTTAACTTGCCATGTAACATATGTGAATCAGGTACCCATACCGCTGACCAAAACAGGCATTTCACTACAAGGCAAATCTGTAACTCTTTGTAATCTTGTCATGGCTTTAATTCAAAAACAAATTTATGCTAAAATTAGTTTCCTTTCACTAGCAATTGATCGATTGAACAGTTAACTAGTCTTGACAATCTGCATAGTATCGTGGAAGCTTGATTTTTTTGAACAGCTACATAAAAATGTGTAACTCTAGATAAATGATTCCTAACTTGTAATTACGGTAACACCACAGACATTGGGTTTGGGGTAACTTATAATAGCGAGGGTGCGGAAGCGACTAGTCCAGGGCTTGTTGTCACCGTGCGGGTTCTAGCAAACCGTCACAGTAGCTGATGATAACCATCACAAATCGCAGATTATTGCACAGTTCTTAGAGAATGGTTCGCCCAGGTAGCACCCGTGGCAAGAGGTGGACTCTTGGTTGCTTACAGTACCCCGTATTATAAGTCACGGTCTAGGTACGACTTAGTTAAACTCTCGTAACATTGACTCTTTTAATAAAGTACTTTTAATTGCTGGATATTGCTGATAATTGTAAATTGCAAGTTACATTTTTGCTCTATTTCCTTACCATCATTGTTCGCACTTTACTTCTTTTCTCCTTAGATTGCCATGCTTGTACTTTGTATTAAACTCCATGATTAGAGATCGGCCCTTCTCTTTGTGGTGGACCCGCCAGATATTTCACAGGTTGAGGAAGTTACACCAGAGACGGCAGACACTAAGTTTGCTGTAGAGTTTGACCAGGAGGACGCTGGTTACTAAGTGTGAGTGTGAGAGTGTTTTAGTATTTGATGGATCAGAGTGGCTTGGTGTGTATTTGTATTCGGTTGTATTTCCTTTTCTGTACGCTGCTGATTGTAATAAGGTTGTAAACCATTTTCATTATGAGTATTTTGGTGTATTTCTACAACAGAGCATGTATTGACTTTATTGGTGCCTATCAGGACTTGCGCATGTTCCAAACAGTAACGGGCCCCGAGAGTGGGTCGTTACAGACATTTTGCATATTTTTCTGAGTTTCGAGCTATTTTTTACATTGTATGAAACATATGGCTCGTTTATTAAATGATATGATTTTTATAGCTTAAGTTTGTCTTGTCTTATTTTTCAGTTAAAGATGGCAATCTCCCAATTCAAACAGACATTTTTGCAGATTTCTGAGCTGGGGGCTATTTTCTATAGTTTATGGAAGATATGAATCTTTTTATTAAATGATGGGATTTTTATAGCCTCGGTTTGTTTTCTCTTATTTTTTAGTTGAAGATGGCGATCTATTATTTCCAACGGACACTATTGCGGATTTTTCTGACCTCGACCCTATTTTCCATATTTTCTAGAAAATATGGATCTTTTTATTAAATAATATTATTTTGAGGCCTAATTTTGTCTTGTCTTATTTTTTTCATCGAAGATGGCGATCTCTCGATTCCAACGAACCTTTTGCAAACTTTTCTTAGGTCCATGCAAATTTCTACATTTTCTGTAAGACATGGATCTTTATATTAAATGATATAATTTTTATAGCCTAATTTTTTCTTCTCTTATTTTTTAATTAAAGATGGCGATCTTCTAGTTCCAACAGAAATTTTTAAGGATTTTTCTGAGATCTGGGGTATTTTCTACATTTTCTAAAAGATATGAATCATTTTATTAAATTATATGATTTTGGCCTTTTTATTCTTCTCTTATTTTTCATTAAAGATGGGGATCTCCCGGTTCTAACGGACATTTTTGCAGATTTTTCTGATCTCGGGACTATTTTCTACATTTTATTGAAGATATGAATTTTTAATTCAATGATATGATTTTTATAGCCTAATTTTGTCTTCTATGATTTTTTAGTCGAAAATGTCAATCTCCTGGTTTCAACAGAAATTTTTACAGATTTTTCTGAACTCCAGGCTATTTTCTACAATTTCTGTAAGATATGCCTCTTTATATTAAATGATATGATTTTATGGCCTAATTTTTCCATCTCTTATTTTTTTAATTGAAGATGGCAAACTTCCGGTTCCAACCGACATTTTAGATTTTTATTAGGCACGTGATATTTTTTTCGATTTCTATAAGATATGAATATTTATATTAAATGATATGATTTTTATAGCCTAATTTTATCTTCTCTTATTTTTCAATTGAATATGGTGATCTTCCAGTTCCAACAGACATTTTTGAGTATTTTTCTGAGATTTGGTCTATGTTCTGTATTTTCTAAAAAATATGGATCATTTTATTAAATGATATAATTTTTTTGCCTAATTCTGCCTTCTCTTATTTATCTGTTAAAGATGGCAATCTACCAGTTCCAACGGACATTTTTGCGTATAAGCATGGATTTATTTTCTACATTTTACTGAAGATAAGGATCTTTTTATTAAATAGTATAATTTTGTAGTGTAATTTTGTCGTCTCTTGTTATTCGTTAAGGATGGTGATCTGCCAGTTCCAACGGATATTTTTGCGGATTTTTCTGAACTCAGGATGATTTTTCTATATTTTTCGTAAAGATGATACGATTTTTGGCCTAATTTTGTCTTTATTTACTTTTTCGTTGAACATGGCGATCTCCTTGTTCTAACAGTCATTTTTACGGATTTTTATAAGCTCCAGGCTGTTTTCAACGTTTTTGTATGATAAGAATCTTTTTATTAAATGATATGATTTTTATAGCATAAGTTTCTCCTTCCTTATTTTTTAGTTGAAGATGGTGATCTACAGGCTTCAAAGGATATTTTTGCTGATTTCTCTCATCTCGGGGCTATTTTCTACATTTTCTGGAAGATATGTTTCTTTTTATTGAATGATATTATTTTTGGCCTAATTTTGTCGTCTCTTATTTTTCAGATGAAGATGGCGATCTTCGGGTTCCAAAGGATATTTTTGCGGATTTTTCTGATCTACAGGTTATTTTCTATATTTTCTGTAAGATATGTATCTTTATATTAAATGATAGGATTTTTATAACCTAATTTTGTCTTCCCTTATTTTTCAGTTGAAGATGGAGATCTCCCGGTTACAATGGACATTGTTTGCTAATTTTTCTGAGCTCAATGTTATTTTCTTTATTTTCTTGAATATATGGATATTTTTATCAAACGAAATACTTTTTGTAGTCTAATTTTGTCTTCTCTTATTTTTCAGTTGAAGATGACGATCTTTTGATTCTAACGGACATTTTGGCGGATTTTTTGAGCATAGGGCTATTTTTCTATATTTTCTCGAAGAAATGGATCTTTTTATTAAATGATATGATTTTTTTTCCTAATTTTGTCTTCTTTTATTTTCTCTTGAAAATGGCGATCTCCCGGTTTCAACGGACATTTTTGCGGGATTTTTCCGAGCTCCGCAATTTTTTATGCATTTTCTGTAATATATGAATCTTTATATTAAATCTTATGATTTTTATAGCCTAATTTTGTCTTCTTTTATTTTTCAGTTGAAGATGGCGATTCAACAGAAATAAGAGAAGACAAAATTCGAAACTAGGAAATTGCCATGTTCAACTTTAAAATTGTCCGTGGTAACCAAGATCTCGCCATCTTCAACTGATAAGATTTTTATATATCATTTTCTTAGCTTCGTACTATTTTCTACATTTTATGAAAGGTATGAATCTTTTTATTAATTGATATGATTTTTATAGCCTAAATTTGTCATTTCTTATTTCCAGTTGAAGATGGCAATCTTTTTATTAAATGATTTGATTTTTTAGCCTAATTTTGTCTATTCTTATATTATAGTTGAAGATGGCGATCTCCCGGTTCCGACAGATATTTTTGCAGATTTTTCTGAGCTCCAGGCTAATTTCTAAATTTTTTGGAAGATATGGATTTTTATATTAAATGATATGATTTTTATAGCCTAATTTTGACGTCCCTTATTTTTCAGTTGAAGATGGCAATTTTTCGGTTCTAACGGATATTTTTGCGGCTTTTCTGATATTGGTGCTATTTTTCAACATTTTCGGGAAGGTATAGTTCTTTTTATTAAATGATATGATTTTAAGGCATAAATTTGTCTTTTCTTATTTTTTTCATTGAAGATGGCGTCTCCTGGTTCCAACGGGCATTTTTGCGGATTTTTCTAAGCTTCGGGCTATTTCTTAAATTAACTATAAATGTGAATCGTTATATTAAATGATATGATTTTTAGAGCCTAATTTTGTCTTCTCTGATTTTTCAGTTGAAGATGTCGATCTCCCGGTTCCAACAGCCATTTTTGCGGATTTTTCTAAACTTGGAACTATTTTCAACAGTTTATTAAAGATATGAAACTTTTTATTAATGATATGATTTTTTGCCTAATTTTTCTTTCTCTTTTTTTTCTAGTTGATGATGGCGTCTTTTGTATTAAATGATATGTGTTATAAACGGGCTTTTGGTGGGCCTACCCGTTAGTGGGTATCCACCCATTATGTAACCCTAGCACTATAAATACAGGGCTACGGATTCCATAGCCACCACGTTTACAACACGTTATCAGCACGCTCGAAGCTAAGCCGAACCCATGCCGACGGACGAACGCGACGCGAACGGGCTTCCTTCACCGAACGTCGCTAGATCCGGCGGGTAGGATCTAGAGGTAATCCTGAAACCCTAGATCTAAAATTTCATATGCGCATATGTTGAGATCCAATTTCCTGGATTAATCAATGAAATTCTCATCGTTTTTATTGCTTAAAATCAACCTTTTACAATAAAAAACGATTTTTTGGAGATCTAAAAAACACTTTTTTCTACTAAAAATTGGATTTTTATCCCCAAAAACCATGAAACCCTAGGGGATCTTCTCGCCGGAACGCGAATCCCCCCTAAAATCGCGCGAAAACCTTCCGCCCACCGCCCGAAGCGGCGACCACCTCCCCCCACCCTGCCGCTGCGACGGCGGGCTCGACCCGCCGCCTGCAGCGGCGGGCGGCCCCGCCACTGCCAGCAGCGGGCCAAACCCGCAGCCTGCAGCGGTGGGCGACCATGCCGCTGCGACACCCCGCCGCTGTGACGGCGGGCTCGACCCGCCGCCAGCAGCGGCGGGCGGACCCTCAAGCGGCGGGCCCGACCCACCGCCAGCAGCGGCGGGCGGACCCTCAAGCAGCGGGTGAACCCGCCGCTACGACGGCGGGCTCGACCCACCGCGAGCCCGCCGCCAGCAGCGGCGGGCCAAACCCGCCGCCTGCTGGCGGCGGGAGCCACCCCGCCGCCGGCAGCGGCGGCCCCCCCCATCCCGCCAGCCTTCGGCAGCGGCGGGCCCCGCCGCCCGCAGCGGCGGGCCCCCAACCCCCCGGCATCCGCTAGTATCGGCCCCCCCAGTGCGCGCTCATGTCCGAAAACCCTAGCCACCTAAAGCGGCAATCCACGCAACCAAAAATCCTAACTAGGGTTTCACCCCAAAAATTCAATTTTGTTTTCAAACAATTTTTCAGATTTAAATTCGAATTTCCTTCGCTACAAGCTGATTACATGTGATTTAATTCAACACTTTTTATTCGGATTACATGATTTTTTACAAGTTTAAAAATTAGGAAGATCCTGCGACCGCTCTGCCGTTAGTCAGCTAACCTAACGGTGCATGACGTTGCCTAGTGGTCCAATAATTTTTAAACGAAAAATCTGAATTTTCCACTATAAACTGTCTATGATGATTAAATTACATGCAATGTATAAACTGCCTGTGATGATGCCTGCTGCATTATAACTGCCTGCGACGAATGTTAAATATTTGCTGTGGTTTTGGATCGGCTAGTTATCACCATTTTCTTTTTCATGCATTAATTTCTTTTTGAGAGAAAAATGTAGTGATGATAATTTTGTAATTTTACAAGACCGGCGGACGCCTCAAGAAGATGAAGGACTATTCCAGAAGAATAGGGGCCCCACGGGGGTTCCCGAGTTGTACTTTCATTTCTTTTTGGGACTGTATGGACTGTAATTAATATGGTGATTAGCCGATCCACGCAGCAAATATCTGTGTCTGATGTTCTTAATTATTTATTTTTCTGTGAAAATATCTAATTATTGCCTATCTTCTTACATGCTAGAGTGATAAATGGCCAAAATTGCGAGCGTCGATTTCGACGTTTTGGATGCTTCAGGCAAGAACTACTTAAGCTGGCAGTTGGACATAAAATTCCATCTGCGAGCACAGGGATTGAGCCACGCCATCGCTGTAGGCGATAAGGTTTCTGATATAGATAAAACGAAAGCAATTATCTATATCAGACGCCATATCGATCGGACCCTGAAGGCCGAGTACCACACGGTAGAAGACTCTGCGCAACTCAAAACTTCCGACCTTTCATAGATTATGCGAGAATCTCTGTCAGTCTATCTCAGTAGTTGGTCTGATCTGTCGGGCGCATTTCTCAAAATCCTCCAGGGTCACAAGTGGAACGCTAAGCGACGGGTGGGGAGGCTGCGAGCGGAGCGTCGAACAAAAAGAAGCAAGCAGGGGAGAGTGGCAGAGCCAATAGAGAGCCTTGCTAAGAATGAAGAAGAGGTTCTGAAAGAAATGTCTTTTTCAGCTTCCAATCGACTGAGTTATGGACCGCCCTCGAGGATAGGTATAAACATCAAAGAGATGTTATACTTCCTCGAGCGCGATATGAATGGGAAAACCTCCATCTCCAAGACTTTAAGTCTATTGCCGAGTACAACTCAGCACTCTTTAGCATCACCTCACGCCTGAAGTTGTGTGGTGAAAAGGTGACAGAGAAGCGCATGTTAGAGAAGACGTATACATCCTTCCACGAGAAGGATGTTATACTAATGCAACAGTATCGTGAATGCAAGTTCACAAAATACTCAGATCTTCTCTCATGCCTTCTGATGGCAGAGCAGAATCGTGACCTCCTTCTGGCCACCCATAACTCACGCTCTACCTGCACTGTTCCTGCGCCTGAAGCGCATCACAGCTCCTCCCAGAAGAAGAGGAGCAACTTCAAAGGCAAACCCCAGAAGGGCAAAGCAATGAGGAAGCAGGCTAGAGGACCCCCTCCCAGAAGCAACAATGAGGGGAGGAAGAAGAATAATGTGTGGAAAAGAAAGGACGACGGCCAGACATCTGCCCCCAGAAAGGACTGGGAAGACAAGTGCCACAGGTGTGGCATGACTGGACACTGGTCCAGGAATTGTCGGACTCCACGCCATCTGCAGGATTTGTACAAAGCGAGCCAGAAGCAAGCTGAGACAAACCTGGTGGTTCAAGAAGACCTGGCACCAATCAGGTTCATCGCTGAGGACTTCTCAAACGATGACCTGCTCGACTGAGGACATTATCCATTTTCTATGCATTGTAGCTTTCCTTTTTGAGAAACTATTTATCTGCTTGTTTTTCCTTCTCTAGCATGTTGAAGTAATTTTCAGACATTAAATTGATTATCAGTAGTATATTTTCTGTGTGTGTGCCTTATACTGCGATATTTTCTTTTAAAATAGATGGACTTTAAATGCCTAGTGGACAGTGCCTCTACGCACACGATCCTCCAAGACATCTGCTTTTTTCAAAGCATTAATAAATACGATGGCACCGTAAATACAATTTCCGGTCCATCAGGTATCATTGAAGGATCAGGGGAAGCACAATTTATGCTCCCCAACAAAACAAAACTACTTATAAAAGATGCACTTCTCTCCCCTAGCTCGCATAGAAACCTGTCCGCTTAAACGGATACCACCTTGAAACGGTGAGCAAACAAAACAGAGAATACCTTGATGTAACGTCTCATAAAAACGGTGCTAAAAACACCGTCGAGCGTTTTGAGGGACTCCCGTCGGGTCTCTACCACACAAGGATCAGAGCAATGGAAACAAACACACTAGAGCACCAGAAGTGCCATAATCAACCAGAATTCAAACTCTGGCACGATAGACTAGGACACCCTGGGAGGAATATGATGCGTCGCATCATATCCCAATCCCGTGGAATTGACCCGAAAAGCCTGACGCTACTTCGGAAGGGTGCAAATCCTTGTCCCCCTTGTTACAAAGGGAAATTGATTACGAGACCATCCACCCTGAAGGTGGACTCTGAGTCTCCAAGTTTCCTAGAGAGAATACATTGAGACATTTGCGGGCCTATTCACCCCGCAAGTGGACCATTTCGGTACTACATGGTACTGATCGACGCATCTTCAAAATGGTCGTATGTGTGCCTCCTGTCCACCCGCAACGTAGCCTTTGCAAAGCTACTTGCACAAATTATAAAGTTGCGGGCACATTTCCCAGACAACCAGATCAAGAAATTGCGTCTAGACAATGCTGGTGAATTCACATCATAAGTCTTCCTAGACTACTGCCAAGCAACCGGCATAGAAGTTGAACATCATGTAGCTTATGTTCACACCCAGAACGGGTTAGCCGAATCTCTTATAAAGATACTACAATGGATCGCTCGACCATTGTTGATGCAATGCCAGTTGCCGGTAAGTGCATGGGGACATGCCATACTGCACGCTGCATCGCTGATAAGATTACGACCGTCCGGTAGTCAATCTTATTCTCCGATGCAACTTGCATATGGGAACCCGCCCGATATTTCTCACTTGAGGATATTCGGATGTGCTGTCTATGTCCCCATAGCACCACCGCAGAGAACCAAGATGGGTCCTTAACGGCGTCTTGGTATCTATATTGGTTTCGACTCACCATCGATCATTAGATACCTCGAACCCCTTACATGGGACGCCTTTAAAGCACGTCTAGCAGATTGTGAGTTTGATGAAAGCACTTTCCCGAAACTACGCATTAACACACAGAAGCCAGAAGCTTCAAAGACCATTACATGGGACACAAAGACTCTATCCCATTTTGATCCGCGTACAAACCAATGTGAAGAAGAGATCCTGAAGATCCTTCAAATCCAAAACACAGTTCACATTTTACCGGACAAATTCACTGACAACCAGAAGATTGTCAGATCACACATCCCTGCTACAAATACGCCAGCTAGGATTGACATACCCAAAGATGGATGCAATCCACCTACAACAGAAGCGGCTGTACCTCAACAAAAAAGAGGACGACCCCCAGGCTCCAAAGACAAGAACCCTCGAAAGAGGAAAAATCCTGGAGCAACAATAACGATACCACCACAGGATGCTGAGCTCAGCCCAGCTACCTCTCCCCTCCTAACAACCCCTGAAGAGAAAAATATAGGAGAAATATCATTAAATTATGTACGTACTGGGGAGGTACTGGACAGAAAAAGCACAATCATCAATGATAACTTCGCGCTCATTATTGCCACTCACGTCACTGAATACGACGATGAAACTGATCCACGCTCTCTAGCAGAATGTAAACGCAGAGAGGATTGGCCAAAGTGGAACGAGGCAATAGGAGTAGAGCTGGACTCACTCTCGAAGCGCAAAGTTTTTGGACCTGTAGTCCTAACACCAAAGGGTGTTAAACCTGTGGGATATAAATGGGTATTCGTGAGAAAAAGAAACGAGAATAACGAGATCGTGCGTTACAAAGCGCGCCTTGTTGCACAAGGCTTTTCCCAACGACCGGGAATAGACTATGACGATACCTATTCCCCGGTCATGGACATGATCACCTTCCGTTTCATTATAGGCCTATCCACAAAGGAATGTTTGGATATGCAGCTCATGGACGTTGTGACTGCATACCTATATGGAAATATAGATAAGGACATCTATATGAAAATCCCAGACGGATAAAATCTACCGACAAAAATGACAGAAAGACCTCGGGACGTCTACTCTGTCAAACTCCAGAGATCACTGTATGGTCTAAAACAGTCAGGTAGAATGTGGTACAACAGACTCAGTGAATTCCTAGTGCAACAAGGATTCACAACAAATGAAGTCTGCCCTTGCATCTTTATAAGAGCAAAGGGAACAGGATTCGTGATTATTGCCGTCTACGTAGACGACCTGAACATCATCGGATCTCCTGAATAGATAGGTGAGATATCCAAAAGTCTCACACAGACTTTTGAGATGAAGGACCTCGGCAAAACGAAGTTCTGCCTAAGCCTACAAATTGAACACCTAAGCGGAGGAATCCTGTTACACCAATCGACATACACAAAGAAAGTACTGAAAAACTTTCTTATGGACAAATGTCATCCGCTTAGCACACCAATGGTCGTTCGATCATTGGAGGTCGACACAGACCCCTTCCGACCGCTGGAAGAGGGGGAGGAAACACTGGGTTCTGAAGTACCCTACTTAAGCGCAATTGGAGCACTCCTATACCTGGCAAACTGCACGCGTCCCGATATAGCGTTCGCAGTTAACTTACTAGCCAGATACAGTTTTGTGCCCTCAAAGCACCACTGGAACGGAGTTAAGCAACTTCTGCGCTACCTCCAAGGGTCTGTGGACATTGGACTATACTTCAAGAAAGGTGTATCCTCTGACTTGGTCAGTTATGCAGATGCAGGATACAGGTCCGACCCACATACCGCAAAGTCCCAGACCGATTTTATGTTCACATACGGTGGGACGGCCATCTCATGGAGATCCATGAAGCAGACATCGACAGCGACCTCATCCAACCACTCCGAGCTCATTGCGATCCACGAAGCTAGCAGAGAATGTTTTTGGCTTCGATCAGTCATCAACCACATCCTCAAGACCACCGGCCTGGAGACGGGAGATCTTGGACCTACCACCATGTATGAAGACAATGCTGACTGCATCGCTCAACTACGAGGTGGCTACATCAAAGGTGACAGGACGAAGCACATATCCCCCAAGCTCTTCTGGACGCATGAACAACAAGTGGACAACCAGATCGACATCCAGTAGATCCAGTCTTGCGACAACCTGGCAGACCTGTTCACTAAAGCTTTGCCTCGCAGCACCTTTAGAAAACTTGTACTAGGAATTGGGATGAGACAGTTGAGAGATCTACAAGCCTGAAGCTTGTACTTATCAGGGGGAGTTAATGTTGTGATGTACTCTTTTTCCTTGGCTACTGGTTTTCCCACTAGGTTTTCCATAGCCAAAGGTTTTAACGTGGCAGCCACATCAACTCTGGATCCAGAAGTATCCACCTCTGATGTTATCCATCGATCAGGGGAAGTTACAGAGACTTGTACTCTTTTTCCTTAGCCACTGGTTTTTCCCACTGGGTTTTCCTTGGCAAAGGTTTTAATGAGGCAAGTACTCTTAAACTTAAGGATCCAGAAGTATTCATAGACCCATGATCAGATAAGCTCTATGAACCCTGAAGCGTTCATCACGGCTTACAACAATGGATGGATAAGGGGAAGTGTTATAAACGGGCTTTTGGTGGGCCTACCCGTTAGTGGGTATCCACCCATTATGTAACCCTACCACTATAAATACAGGGCTATGGATTCCATAGCCACCACGTTTACAACAATATGATTTTTTGGCATTATTTTGCATTCTCTTATATTTCGGTTAAAGATGGCGTCTCCCGTTTCCAACAGACATTTTTGCTGATTTTTCTGAACTCCAAGCTATTTTTCACATTTTCTGGAAGATATGAATCATTTTATTAAATGCTATCAGAGAAGGCAAAATTAGGCCAAAAAATGTCAGTTGAAACTGAGAAATTGCCATCTTCAACTGAAATATAATAGAAGACAAAATTCGAAATCAAGAAGTCGCCATCTTCATCTATAAAAATCAAGGTTCTAAAAAACTTGCCACGGCGACACCATGGCGCGCCATGGCAGCAAGGCTCGACCCCCATGCCCCGTTAATGCCCATGTAGGCTGTTTGAGGCAGCATGCCGCCATGGCGCGCCATGGCGACACAAGGCACACCACAAAAACATAAGGCGCGCCATAAAAAACGAAAAAAATAAAAAAAAATGGTACAGGGTCCGCATTATAGGGCTAAGAGAACCCGACCCATTCTCTATTATTTGAGGCTTTTCATCCTAACCGCAACCGCTCGCATTATTAGGTCATTATATAGATCCGGTTCACCTTTGACGATCGATTACTCTGGACCTCCCTCTGAGTGGCATCCATGTCACCGGCCGCCCTCGTCTCCACCATCAGGCCGATGGTCGACGGGTCTCTGATCTCGGCCACGTTAACACCGCCCGCACTGACCTCGACGACATCAACTCCCTCCATCGCGTCTAGCGATTCTGGCCGGAGATTTCTGCGTCTTCTTCATCATCGATCGGCGATCTCAAAGGTAAACTTGAAAATTTTCAATCTTGGAAAGGTGTATTGCTTAAAAATGTCACCTTTTTGAGCTATTCATGTTTAGATCTGGCCCTTTGGGAAGGTGAGCTCAAACTGCATTATACACCACAAATCAGCTTCATTTAATGATTATATGCATTATGCATAGTATTGTGTTTGTTTACTTGCTTGGCTGAAATGTGTCCATATGATGTATCAATATTATTCCTTTTGTGGCTTTAGACCGCACTTGTGAACAAAGTTTATTCAAGATGTTGAACTAGAAAATGCCAAAAATCAATGTTTCTTCAAATATCGGCAAATTTCGTTCAGATTCAATTATCCAAATAGCTTTAACAACTATGGTAATCGAGTGCTTTGATATTTATGACGTATTGAGGTCACATGCTTTTTAGTTATGTAAACAATTGCTTTTTAGTAAAGTAACACTTTATTTAATTGTAAGCACACATCTCAATGTAGATGGAAGGCTGTGGATTTGGTAAGATTTGGAAACTAATCCATCTAAGTGGAGCATAGTCTACTACAGATATATATATATATATATATATATATATATCTATTATACATTTGACAGTGTTTTTTGAATTCTAAGGCTGACTAGGACAAGATAAAGAGCGGCTGAGATTTGATCTTGGTAAATCAATGGTTGAGATTGGATTTTGTGAAACTTTTTGGGAAAAAGTGCCTTGGGAACATAAAATTTTGAAATTAGAAGTGCCTTGGGAAAGAGTGTGGAAATTAAATTTGGGGGAAAAGTGCATTGGGAAAGATTATGGAGATTAAATTTGGTGGGAGAAAGTGCCTTGGAAACCTACACTTTGAAATTAATAGCGCATTGGGAAAGATTGTGGAGAATCATGATCCATTAAATTAAACAAATTAAAAAATTTAGCGTAAAACAATTTAGCGGAACAACAATTTAGCGTAAAAATACCCTTATGTTGGTTTTTCCGTCGCCCGCGCCGAAGGCGCCCCGTTAAATTTTTTTACAAAGATTTGTTGTTCTGCGTCAAAGGCGCGGGCGTCAAATTTGTTGTTCGACAGTGAATTTGTTGTTCCACGCCGAAGACGCACGCGCCAAAGGTGCCCGTGCCGCTAAATATTTTTACGCTAATGTATTGTTCTATTAAATTTTGGCTGTGTAAATAATTTTTCGGGGAACAAAGATTTCGCGGGGGAAATGCTAAATGAACCGTGCCCGCGGGCACGGGTTATGACTAGTATATATATATAATATACACACATTTGCCGCCTTAAGCCACGCCTTGAAAAACGACGTGCCTCTGCCAAGGCTCGTAAGGCTTGAGGCTTGACCTCGCCACCACGGCACACCTCACGCCATTTAGAACCTTGATAAAAATGGATGTTGTAACCGGGATATCGCCATCTTTAACTGATAAGATTTTTATAAATCATTTTATGAGCTTGGTGCTATTTTCTACATTTTATGACAGATATGGATCTTTTTATTAATTGATATGATTTTATAGCCTAAATTTTTCTTCTGTTATTTTCCAGTTGAAAATGGCGATCTTTTATTAAATAATATGATTTTGGCCTAATTTTGTCTTCCCTTATATTCCAGTTGAAGATGTTGATCTCTCGGTTCCAATGGACATTTTTGCATATTTTTCTGAGCTTTGGGTTATTTTCCACTTTTTGGAAGATATGTATAATTTTATTAATTGATATGATATTTTGGCCTAATTTTGTCTTCTCTAATTTTTCAGTTGAAGATGGCGATCTCCCGGTTCCAATGGATATTTTTGCGGATTTTTCTAAGCTCGGGTCCATTTTGTACACTTTCTGGAAGATAAAAATTTTTATATTAAATGATATGATTTTTATATCCTAATTTTTTCTTCTCTTATTTTCAGTAGAAGATGACGATCTCCCAGTTCCAACGAACATTTTTGCGGATTTTACTGAGCTCCATGCTATTTCCTACATTTTATTAAAGATATGGATCTCTTTATTAAATGACAAGATTTTTGTGTCCTAATTTTGTCTTCTCATATTTTTTAGTTGAATATGGTGATCTCCCGGTTCCAACAGACATTTTTGCGTATTTTTCTCAGATTTGGGATTTTTTTTACATTTTCTCGAAGAAATGAATCTTTTATTAAATGATATGCTTTTTTGACCTAATTTTGTCTTCTCTTCTTTTCAGTTGAATATTGCGATCTCCCAGTTCCAACAGACATTTATGCGGATTTTTCTGAGCTCAGTGCTATTTTCTACATTTTATGGCAGTTGCATATCTTTTAATTAAATGATATGATATTTGGCCTAATTTTTTCTTCTTTTATTTTTCAGTTGAAGATGGCGATCTCCCGGTTTCAACGTACATTTATTCAGATTTTTCTGAGCTCCGAGCTATTTTCTAAATTTTATGTATGATATAAATCTTTATATTGAATGATATGTTTTTATAACCTAGTTTTTCTTCTCTTATTATTCTGTTAAAGATGTCGATCTCCCGGTTCTAACAGACATTTTTATCGCGTTTTCTGAGCTTGGTGCTATTTTTCTACAATTTCGAGAAGTTATGGATCTTTTTATTATATGATATGATTTTTTGACCAAATTTTTTCTTATCTTATTTTTTTAGTTGAAGAAGGTGATCTCCCTGTTTGAACGAACATTTTTGCGGATTTTTCTGAGCTACGAGCTATTTTCTACATTTTCGGAAAGTTACGGATCTTTTTATTAAATGATATGATTTTTATAGCCTAATGTTGTCTACTCTTATTTTTCAGTTGATGATGGCGATCTTCCGGTTCCAACAAACATATTTGCGTATTTTTTTTGAGCTCGGTGCTATTTTCTACATTTTATAGAAGATATATAACTTTTTACAAAATAATATGGTTCTTATAGTGTAATACCTTGTTTTTGTATATATGGTTACAATGAATGTATTTCTAGACATATTAGTACGTATGAAATTTTTGGCTATTTTTATAAATTTTCCATAATTTTCTAATTACCAAATTATTTTAAAATGTTTTTTAAACATCGTTTGGATTAAATGGATTAGTATTTACATGGTATACTTGGTATTTGGTGAGTAAGGGTATTTTAGTGGAGTATTTCTATTTAGTAGAAAATAGAAATCCCTAGATTTCCTAATGGAGGCACATAGCCAAAGAGGTGTCATCACCTCTTTGATTTTCACCTAACTCTCTCCATTTGGCAAGCTAAGAGGAAATTAAGGGATGACGATGAAGACTGGATGAATAAAAGAGAAGAAATTGGGAAAAATTAAAAGAAGAAGAAGAAGAAGAAGAAGAAGAAGAAGAAGAAGAAGAAATTCAAGTTCTCATCCATTCTTCTCTCTCCCATCTCCACCCTTTGCACCTCCCACTCCACCACCATCTCATTAATTCAATCCCACTATTGACATCCACCATTGGAGCTTAAGGCATGGACGAAGAAAGCTTGAGGATTGATGGGGTCTTCAAGGAGAAGAAGGGCCAAAGAAATTAAGAAGGAGATATTTGAGGTAGGAGTTGTAACGTTCTAGTTAGGATGTAGTTTTAGGATTGTGGTTATAGAGTTTCATCACCTAGTTACTTTTAAGTTGGAATTTGATGTAGAATTGTAGTTTAAGCCCCATGTAAGGACCCTGGCTATGGAGAAAACACTAGAAGGGGGGTTGAATAGTGTTTAAGCAATTTAAAAAGATAGTTACACCAATTTAAATTCCTAACCAACAAAATAGTGCGAAATAGAAATTAAACCCAAAATGAAACAAATGCAAATGCAAAGATGTGTCAAGGGTTCGGATTACCCAAGTCACTACCCGACTTGTTCTCGGTAATCTTACGTCCCTTCCACCTGGTTAACAACCGGATACTCAAGTTAGAACCCTAACTTGAGGTTTCCTTAAAACCCACTTGTAGCAACCCTACAAGTGAAATCGAAATACAATCGATTGTCCTTAACTCCCGCAACTTGGGAGCAAGCAAACTACTCTCACAAACCGAGAGTAAAACCAATAACGAAAGTTATGAAAGTATGAAATAAAACAACACTTACAAGCACCTAAGACTCTCTTGGAAGAGAGGAAAAGCCCTTTCTCTTGACTGCACCAAATGCCTGGAAGATATCTGTTTGGTTCTAGGTTGGAGAGCAAGAGATCAAAGATTGGAATTCTTAAGACTTTTGGATTTGAGAGTTTTGATTGAGAGAATGAAAGCTTGAATGAATGAGAGAGTGATTAACATCTCAAAGGAATAGTAGATGCTCCTTATAAAGGTTTCTCAAATCCTTAAAACAAAATTAGCAAAACCCCCTTTGAAATCCGTGAGAAAAAACTTAACGGATAGAATCTGGGCTCACGACAGTCGACTGTTGAGGAAACCACAGTCGACTACTGCACAGTCAGAGAGGGTATGTGATAATTTATGACGGTAACTTACCAGGTGGACAGTCGACTGATGAGGCATAGACAGTCGACTGTTGAACCAACAGGCGATTGTAAATCCTACTACATGCGACTGACCGTAAGAAGAGTAAGTTAAAGAAATCTGGAAAACATCTGGGATAACAGGACAGACGACTGATGAAGAGAAGACAGTCGACAGTTAATTAGAACAGGCGACTGTAATTCTTTCTACAGACGACTGTCAAACCCTGAGATTTTCCAGAGAGTTGAGTCAACAAATAGGCTCACAGACAGACGACTGTTGCAGCATTGACAGTTGACTGTTTCAATGGACAGTCGACTATAAATACAACAGTAGTTGACTGGCCAAATTTAATCAGAAAGTTAGAATTTGGGCTTAAGACAGACATGCGACTGAATCACGAAACACAGTCGATTGTCATTTTGACAGGCGCATGTGAATCGTTCATTAGTCGCCTGTCACAGATAAAGCAGAGAAGCCCAAAACTAAACTGAAAAGGTTTGTGTACAACATGCGACTGTAAAACAAAACACAGTCGACTGTTTTGAGACAGGCGACTGTAAATTTTTCAGCAGTCGACTGTTAAAGATATGACATGCACAATTCAGATTGAAATGAATTGGAGTCTAAAGAAGATCGATCTAATGATATCCTAAGATAGAAATGAAGATGTGTGTGTACTCCAACAATGTTCTACTTCTAAGCTACATACTAGAAGAGAAATAAAGAACTTACATTTGACGAACTCTCTCTTCCATCCAATGCATGAGCTTGAAGTCTTCTAGGAGCTTCAAACACCATCTACGATCATCCAATCCATTTCATTTGCTTTCAATGATCTTTGAGTGTCATCCATTGCTAGTAGATCTCCATAATGGGCTTAGGCAATGGATTAACTGTAAATAGATAATTAGTGACAAGTATTTATGTTTGCTCATCATTAACACCAAGTAGGGAAAAGTCCAATACTCAACATTCTCCCCCTTTTTGATGATGACAAACAAACAAAAACAAAAAGATAAATAATTGTGCTTAAAGTAAACTTACTCCCCCTACATAGATGCCAATCAAGTTAGTCAAGAAATAATAGGGCATCTATATATCAATTGAAGAAAATGAGTGAGATATGCATGAGTGAAATGAATTCATGAAATCTAGGATATAACATCCATATTCATTGTATCTTACTTCCCCTGAATCTAAGGCAACTTCAATCTTAGATTCAAGTGTTATAAGGACATACTTAGCACATTTAATTATGAAGCTTGTATGTTTATTTCTCTTCCCCTATGGCATTATCCAAAAGGTGGGAGTAAAATAATAACAACAATCGTGCTAAATACAAACTAGCAACAATTACGAGAGTCTAACGATATCAAAATCAAAATCTCATAAAACCACATCATAAACGTATGTGATTAGAGGAATGGGAGTCCAATATCAACATTTAGATATACGAAGAAAACATATCGTCTCAAAATACATCTCATCACATATAGCATGTATAATCCAATATCAAGTCCAATATCGTCTCAAACACACATCTCATAAATAGAACAGTCATGGAGACAATATCACAAAAATTACACAAATATGATAAGCAATTATACACAGTGTGAAACGGACAAAGAGACTACAACTATCATATATATAAACGGTCACATGAGTACAAAGTCATATGATCGTCACCAGGTTCATCAAAAAATATACATCATGATACTCCATACATCATCACCAAATATCCATCATACATCAAAGAAGAACTACTCAACCCTAACCAAAACAGACAAAAAAAATCTAGGTCTCAGGGTGAGTGAACAAAAGATAACAACTGCATCATCAGTCAATGTTGATGACAGTGGGGTCCGAGGGACGACCAGATGAATGGAACATCAGCCTAGCAGAGCGGCGAGTAGGATAAGCTGGAGTCTTCCTCTTGGAAGATGAAGCATGCGAGACAGAGGTTTTGCATGAGCAAGAATGGGGGTCTGGATCACAGAAGGCACCGGCACAAAGCCAGGCGGAGGAGGAACATCAACAGGGGTAGTATCCTCAGACTTAGAAAACAGGGCCTGAAGCTCGGCAGGAATGGGAAAGCCATGAAGCATGAGAGACTTGTACTGAAGCTCGAGAAGGAGAGTGAGCTTCTCATCCATAGAGGCAACAAGCTTCTCGAGAGAAGTGACACGGTCACATAATCTACCGAGAAGGAAATCCTCAAGAGACACCGACGGAGGAGTACGGGAAGGGTGATCAGCAGGCTTTGAAGAGTGTTCAGCAACATTTGATGAAGGAATGGGGTCACCGACAACGATATTTAGGAACTCCCCGGATGAAGGAGGCGAAGAGGGTACTGGACCAGTGGGTTGAGGTGGGGGTACATCATCAAGGAGGTCGAAAGTTCCCTGAGGAAAAGCATGACCAGAGGGATCCATGAAATCGATCGACAGAAGCTAGGTCACGAGGCAAAGAGAGAAACACACGAAGAATCGAACCAAAATAGAGAGGACAAATGAGGCAATCGAAGTCCTAGCGGTGCACTCGACAAATGACGAGACGACGGGAATGAAGAGTGTCGGAGGGGCGATCGCCTGAGGGTTCGAAACGGGAAGTCGAAGGGATTTCAATCGGAGGATAGAGAAATCTTGGGTGGATATGAAGTGTCTCGATGATTTAATGAGGGGGCGAAATAATCTGGGCCGTTGGATCAAAGAATCGACGACTCAGATCAAAGCAGTGAAGCGCCACAACAGGAGACAGTCGACTGTAGAACAGAGATCAGTCGACTGTTTCAAGTGAAAAGAAAATAACTGAGTGTGACAGACAGTCGACTGTTGGCTAACATACAGTCGCATGTCCATTAAACAGTCGACTGTATTATACGCATCAGTCGACTAACTGAGAGTCAAAAAAGATGATAAAATAGAGACTACTGACGAAATTGACAGGCGCCTGATGACCAAAATGCAGTCGCCTGTTGATTCAACAGTCAACTGTAAATTAGTCAACGGTCGCATGTTCGAAAGAAACAATTTTCTGACAGAGGAAATAGAGTAAGGCAGTCGACTGTCGAAGGAAAGACAGTCGTCTGTCCTGGTCCAAAAATGCACAGTGAGATAAAAATCCAGAGGATATGCTCAACTCACCCTAGGACCTATACTCTATCACAAGCACATCATAAAATCAACATCAAACGATAAATCGTTTATGACATAAATATCTTAAAACAATTTGAAAACTCATGTAATTAAAGAAATCTCAATTGCCTTTCTTAAAACAAATATATGATATATCAAATGAAGAGAGGCAACATGATGATATGAGCTCAAAAAGTGTTATAACAAGTAAGTTGAGCTCCTAAATTTCAGTTTCACCCATAATCCCTAATTCTCCACGTAACCTCACAAATGAATCTTCTTTAAGAGGTTTTATGAAGATGTCGACGATTTGTTTTTGGGTTTCAGTGTACTCTAAGATGATGTCATTCTTAGCTACATGATCATTGATAAAATGGTGTCTCACATCTATGTGTTTGGTACGGGAGTGGTGTACCGGATTCTTGGAAAGACATATAGCACTTTGGTTATCGACCATGATAGGGCAAGTATCACAATTGACACCATAGTCTCTAAGAGTGTGTCTCATCCAAAGAACTTGTGCACATGCAAGACTTACGGCAATATATTCCGCTTCAGTCGTGGACAATGATACTGATCACTCCTTATTTTACACCTTTTTTCCGCATGTTTGCATGCCATTTAGATCGCCCAAATCATGTTTTTCACGATATATCGACGATATTGCGATGCTTTTCACGATTTGTTGTTTTTGTCGCATTTCAGGTGATTTGGCGCGATTTGGAGTGATCTCGAGATGCGCTTACTCCAGAGTGTCACCGACGACCTCCCCGAGGGGTATTTTGCTGTTGGAGAGGAGCGGAAGAAGAATGAACGTCGCAGGAGCGACGAGGAGGCCAAAACAATCAGATTGGGCATTTTTTGTGTCCCACTCGGCCGAGTGGAGGAGCCACTCGGCCGACCAGCGAGACACTGCTCGGCCGACCAGTTCAGACACGATTTCTATGTGCACTCGGCCGAGCACCGAAGACCACATCGGCCGAGTGACGACATCACGTCCGCCCGAGTGGCGCCCAGACGAAGCCCCTCCAAAACATCCGAGTTACTGTTTTTCGGCTGCCTGAACTTCAGAAGACCCACTCGGCCGAGTGGATTATCCCGTCCGCCTGAGTATCATGAAGTCATCGACCGAGTGACGATGACTCACTCGGCTGAGCCGCCCCCAAAGTAGAGACCCCTGAAGGCCCTGACTTACTGGAAAATTACAGGGTTTCTCACTCGGCCGAGCGACTTTTGTCACTCGGCCGAGTGCGATGCGCTGCCTGTAGCGAAAACTGCGGAAAACAGGCTGTACAGGGGCATTTTGGTCACAATTTTTGGACGATTTTTGGGGCTATTTAAACCCTGTTTTTACCCTAGTTTTGATGGCTCTCTCTTAGATTTTTTGCAGCTTTTTAGATTAGTTTTTTTTGCTTTATTCTTGTGATTGGAGAAGGAGCAAAACTTGGATTTTTGTTGGATTAATTGAAGAACTACATTGGTTTGCATCTCTTTTCCTTAAAAATTCTATTTTTATTGTTTATATCATTGTTGTGATGAATTCTATTTCTTATCTCAACGATTATTTTTGTGATCTTGCTATGATTTGTGAGTAGTCTCCACGTCTTGGGGCGTGGGGATGAACCCTACAAGCCCACTTTCATATTTGTGATGAATTGGTAGAAATTGAGCTAGAATTGCTATTAGAGATTAGATCGGGATCGATTTACTACGGATTGCTAGGTATTCATATTCAATTGGGATTTGCAAGAGATTGGATCCCAATTTGATAGGAAGCCCTAGAAATCCGAATTGGGTTGGAGTAGGATTTTCGAAATATCGGTTTGCAAGAGATTGGACCGATACTAGGATTCCCGGTTGCAATTCCATGCCGATACCCGTTTGCAAGAGATTGGACGGGTAGGAACTATCCTAATCTAGATCGTGGACCGAGTTTGCAAGAGATTGGGCTCGGTGCGCGATTGGACGATGATGTTGATCCTAATGCTAGCTTCCCTAGGGTAGGGTTTGCAAGAGATTGGACCCGACCCTAGGATAGTTATAGACCGGCAACAGCGCGAGAGCGTGAGCTTGGTTCTACATTCAGTTGCAACTAGTTCATCCGAATTCTCATTCTAGCAATTTTGATACCGATGAACCACATTTATGAAGTACGGTGTGTAGCGGGGATTCCCCATTCCCTAGACGTTCTTTATTTGATTTGATATTTCGCACATTTGTCTGACGATTGTGACAGGATCGCCAAAGGCAAATTTCTCTTCTTAAATAGCCAGGTTGATCGGAGCAAGCACAGTCATTCGTCCTCCCTGTGTTCGATATCCCGCTCGCCGCTACACCGTGCACTTGCGGTAAAACTAAAACCGTTCTTTTGGGTCACGTCCCGGAGCGACCAAGTTTTTGGCGCCGTTACCGGGGAGGCGATTGCGTTTGATTCTTTCTCACCCTAGCTATTTCTTTTTATTATTATTATTATTATCATTATTTTTATTTCTTATTTCTTACCTAACCCTTCCACGGTACTAATCATCTCTTTGAAACTCTGTTTTCCCTGTGCATGTACACGAGATCTACGGCGGACCCAGAAGCCTTATTATTTGATCCCGAGATCGAACGTACCGCGCGGAGACTTACAGCGGAAAAGAGACAAAATCCGGAAGGGAGGTATATGACCAACCCGGAAACTCCCGAAGAATTGGCGGCAAGGATGGCGAGGATAATTTCTATTCGCGATAGGCTTCGGCCTAAGACCTCTTCTACTACCTCGTCCATTGCCGTGCCGCAGTTGGCGGCTGACAAGAACTTCGAGCTAAAGACTGGACTGGTGGTTTTGATGCAACAAGACCCATTTCATGGGAACGCCCATGAGAACCCCCACTACCACATCCAATTATTCTTGTCAAAGTGCGCCACATTTCAGATACCGGGGGTCTCCATCGATGCTATCAGACTGCGTCTCTTCCCCTTCACGCTAAAGGACAAGGCACTCTATTGGTTGAGGACGCAGGCTGACGGAATTTTCACCTCTTGGGACGAGTTGGCAGGTGCATTTATTGACAAATTCTATCCGCCATCCAAGACGGTGAAGATCCAGAGCGCTCTCATGTCCTTCAAGCAAGGACCACAGGAAACGCTCTATGAAGCTTGGGAGCGTTTTAAGGATTTGCAGCATCAATGCCCACACCACAGTATAGAAGATTGGGAGCTAGTTCATAGCTTCTACAACGGTCTCCAACCGGGGACCAAACAAATTATTGATGCCGCGGCGAATGGTGCTATCTTGTCAAAGACTCCCGAGGAAGCTACGGCCCTAATTGAGGAGATGGCCTCAAATAACCAACAATGGGGCGATGAGCGAGGACACTCTACGTCCTCATTAAAGCCAACTAGCATCTACGAGGCAAAGGCCGTAGCGGAGCTTACGAGCAAGTTTGATTCTCTCCACAAGGTAGTGGAGAGATTGGAGAAGTTCATCACGGAGCCCCAAGGGACCCCTTCCACCTCCGCGCCGACGAACCAAATGTGTGATTGGCAAGACCAATCTCAAGCCATGTACTCGGGAGGAGAGCAAGTAGAAGGATCCTTGGAGCAAGTACAATATGTTGCGGGGAACCAAGGATATTGGGCCAATCCGGCCACAAGAAATCATCCCGGATTCTCTTACGCCAACAATGAAGGAGCTTTGAACCCGCCACAACAACCACCTCAACAAACTCGACCACCACCACCCCAACAACAATACTATCCACCGAGGGGGCCTCCACAACAAAACTTTCAACCAAAGCAACAAGTTCCACCATATAGGCCTCCCGGATACAACCAAGGGTGGAGGAATCAAAATCAAAACCCTCCACAAGCTCCACAACGATCCGACTTCGAAACTAGAGTGGAGGCGTTCATGGTCGAGCAAAATAAGGTAAATGCTAGCTTGAAGGCGGGGCAAGACTCCCTTAATACCGTTGTGGCTCAAATATCGGAGCAATTGGCGTTGCTCAATCGGAACACTCAAAGATTGCCGGCTCAACCGGAGCAAAACCCACGGGGCAACACGGGCCACATCAATGCCGTAGTTGCCGTTACTACTAGAGGCGGGAAGGACACCACCCCCGCCATGATTCCTATTGAGGAGCCCGTGGAGGAAAGCTTGGAGCCAATTGAGCCGATAGTTGAAGTTGAAAAGGAGAAGGAGCCACAAGACAAAGAGAAATCTAGAGCGGAGCAATTGATTGAGGAAAGGCGCTTCATGCCACCGGTCCCATTCCCCCAAAGGCTCGCTAGAGCGAAAATGGAGAAAAGGCTAGCAAAATTTCTCGAGTACCTAAGAGGAGTTAGCCTTAACATTCCCTTCCTTGACGCCATCGCCGAGATCCCCACGTATGCTAAATTTTTGAAGGACTTGATTTTGGGGAGGAAAAGGAAGGAGAAGATCATGCTAGCCGAGGAGGGCTCTTGGTTCACCAAGAGAGAGAAGGAGCCGGCAAAATTTAAAGATCCGGGGAGTTTTCGGATTCCTTGCACTTTGGGCGGCGTTCCTCTTCAAAAGGCGTTGGTTGATCTTGGGGCTAGTGTGAGCCTCATGCCTCTCTCCATGTTATTAAGGCTAAACACCGGGACAAAGTTGAAACCCACCGACATGCGCATTCAATTAGCCGATGGACGGATAACAAGGCCGGTGGGGATTGCCGAAGACATACCGCTACAAGTACCGGGGGGAATATGCTTGCCATGTGACTTCGTGATCATGGACGTCAAGGAGGAGGGAGACACTTCATTGATACTTGGACGCCCGTTCCTAGCCACCGCCGGAGTCATCGTCGACGTGCGCGAAGGCACCCTAACCTTAAACGCCGGCAACATCGAGGTGGAGCTCCACATTCCTAAGGCTATGAAGCACATGCCTTACCACGAGGAACTTGACTACATGGACCTCCTCGATGAGGTGATTGAAGAGGCGATCCCTCACTCGATTGGCGCTCTTTTTGATGAAGATTTTGAGGAAGGCCCGGATTTAGGCCAAGATGAGAAGAAAAATGATTCCCCCGACCTCTCCGCTGAAGATGATGAAGGCGACGCTGATGTCGCAAGGATTCGAGAGCTCTGCAAGCTCTCGAAACTAAAGTCTCCAAAGAAAGCTCCGCCGGTACGGAAATCGGCATCACCGGTTAAGCCGTTGACCGGAGCAAATGCTAGCTTGGGGGAGCCTCCCCCTAACACTATTAGAGACGAGAGACCACCGCGGGAGAACACTACGCCGCAACTTCCCAATCCAAGCGTTCTCCCCGGAAAGTTTGATGGGTGCATCTCATATGCACCAAACATCCCGCATTGATTGAAAATTATAGGGAGTCGAGCTCACGACCTTAAACGAGCGCTTGTCGGGAGGCAACCCGACGGTTCTTGCTTTATTTTTACTTTTTCTTTATTTTTGTTTTAGAAATTTTTAGTGTTTTGAGTCGTTCGCCCAAAAATTTTGTGATAACGGGTCCTATTTTTCTTGACAGGAGAGGAGATAGGTAGATCCATCATGAGGAGGATGAACGAGTCGACGAGGAGCACCCCAAGAAGGCGCTCGATGCTTAGGAGGAAGATGAAATCGACTGGAGGAAGAAAGACGGAGTTTAGAGCCCAAACGAAGACAAACAGCAGAACACAAGGCTCACTCGGCCGAGCATACTAGTCACTCGGCCGAGTACACAAGTTCGTCCGGCCGAGCCGCTCACGAACAAGGGAAGTCTGTTGTACCCAACTCTCTGTTTATTTTCCTGATTCCAATATAACTGCTACTCGGCCGAGTATATATATTCACTCGGCCGAGTGAAACGGATACCCTCCTAGGGCGAGTCATGCCGAGTAGCTTGAGTCACTCGGCCGAATGGACTTACTCCACTCGGCCGAGGCTGGCAAAGCCACTCGGCCGAAGCGATAGCAGGGAGGAAATTTTCATTGGCCTCGCTCGGCCGAGTGACCACGTCACTCGGCCGAGTCGTAACTTTTTTATATAAAGGGCGAGGGGGGGGCACATTTTTCGAAACGCAAAAACCCCCAAAGCACCCGCGCCACTTCAGCTCCCTCGCCCGATCCTCGCTTGCTCGCGCCCCCACTCGCCCGACCGCCGCTGCCACGCCGCCGCTCGGCCCGCCACCGCCGGTCGAACACCCCCGTCGCCTCGCCCGAGTCGCCGCCGGCGGCCGTGCCTCCGGTCACCTTCGGTACCCCTATTTCGCCTATTTTCTCCTCTTTTTGTGTATTTTTCGAGGATCCGTGTATTAATCGAACCCCTAACCCGAATCAATTCCTATATCTATCTATTATACCCCTAATACTCCATACATTTCGAATATTACCCGCTGAAATCGCCGTTTCATGCGCAAGTTGCTTTTTGGAGCTTAGGGGAGCCCAGGGAAGCTTCTACGGGCTGATCCGGACTTCGCGGAGGCGCTGACTTCGCACGCTTCCACTGCTTAGCACTCGCAGCGTGTCGGGGTACACTCTTTCCACTCTTTTACATGCACCGCGCTTTTTTCACTTTTCGGCGCGCTCGGGGCCGATATGCCGCCCCGGACACGGCCGCGGTCGAAGAGAGCTTCCGCCAAGCGGAAGCGGTCGGATGATGCCGGCCCCTCCCACGAGTTGGAGGACTCTCCTCCACCGTCCCCCACACACCCCGCACACCCAGCACAGCCTACAGGCCCCGCACACCCCGCACAGCCTGCAGTGCACCCACAGCCCGCACAGCCTCTCCCTGCCGACCCACAGCCACCACCACCGGCTCCACTGGTTGGGCCGCTCGGGATTACGTTCCGAGACAACGCACACCGAGCCGTCTTCGACCGTATCTCCCAGCGCTCGATCGTACCCTCCAGGTTTGCACACCTCGCTGACCTAGGACGCCTGGGGGTACTAGAGGGGATGCTCACGTTGTACGACAACGTGGGCTGGCGAGATTTTCTGCAGGTGTCGGCGGATACTTTTACCCGCCCGACACTTGAGGTTTTGAGTTCGATCGCCCGGACCGACGAGGGATGTTCATTCCGGTTCATGGATCGAGAGTGCCAGGTCACTCTCGATATGATGAGAGCATTCTTCTCGTGGCCCGCTGTCCCCGGAGCCGATCGCGGTTACGGCCCCACCCATATCCCCCCACCTTCCTTCGACGCCGGTGCCTTCTGGGCCCGGATTACGGGCCACCACGCTGCCTTTGACCCTAGTAGGGCCAAGGCCTCGGCCATCGTCCACCCCTGCCTCCGCATAGCCCAGCGCCTCATGGCGACCACCTTTTTGGCCAGATATGAGCCGGGCACGATGTCTACGCCAGAGCTCTACATGCTCTATGCGATGACACGTCCCAGAGCTCTATCTAGGGATGGAGACGAGCTTGTCCCCGTCGTCGTGATCGACATTGCGGCCTGGTTTTTAGACCGCATCATTGTATCGGTGGGCGCTCGCTCACCGATATGCTGCGGCGGTCTGATCACCTTGCTTACCATGATGACCGGCGAGGACCTACCTGACGACTTGCGACGGGTCCCGGGCCCCACTTCTCTGTCGATAGACGTTATGGCCCGGATGAAGATGCTTCGTCCGCATGGTGAGCGTCACTGGGTCTGGTTGCACGGCCCTTACGGTGCCGACTACATGATTCTCCCGAGCCCTGCTCGGACTCAGATTGCACCAGCCCACGTCGACTGGCTCCCTGCGATGGATGTTCTCATCCCCGCTGCCTACGTGCTCGAGGCTGAGGAGGCCGAGCAGGCCCATGCTGCCCACGCTGCCCAGGCTGCCCCCGCAGACCCTGCTGCACACCCTGTCGAGCCTGCTGCCGACCCTGTTGACCCAGTGGCCCCTCAGCCCATACCAGATGTTTCCGCTGCTCCTGAAACCTCTGTCCCCACTTCTGTCAGTGTCACGAGTACCTCAGCTGAGCCCACTTCCACCACCTCCACCACTTCCGCGGCTGTCACCACTGTCACCACTACCACCACCTTCGCACCCACTACCACCACTGGCCCTCTGTCTGCTGAGCCGATTTCCTCTGCCCCACCCGAGCGCCCGCCGACCGTAGTCGAGTGCGGAGAGCCCTCTGTCTCCACTGCCGCTGTATTTTCCGAGAGTGTCGTGGCGTCTGTCCACACTTCTGTGCCACTGACCTCTCTGGCCGCCTCGCTGCCACTTTTGCACACTTCTTTCGCTGTCGCCGCCTCCACTTCTCACCAGCCGGTGTCCCGGCCTCACACTGAGGCCAGGCCCACATTTGCAGGCACGGCACCTTTTGTCCCCTTCCCTGCTGAGCCCGTTACATACTCTACTCGCGTACGCCAGCCTCGCCCTGCACAGCCTAGACCGGTGCGTCCCTCTGCACCACCCCCGCCCGACACTGTACTGCAGAGCATACGTGCTCTTGAGTTGGCGATGAGTGGTCTTAGAGGTGACCTTAGGACCCTGTCCTCCACCGTCTCTGTGATGGCTGGAAGCTTCGAGCTGATCCCCCAGATTCACTACTGCCTTACACAGGTCTTGGAGCGTCTCCCGCGCGTACCCCCACCCACCCAGCAGGTTCCCGCCCACACTTCCCCACACACCCGACCTGCTGCCACTCCCACACCCACCCCCGCTCAGCAGCCTGTCCAGCCAGCACCACCCACACGACCCCCGCCTCAGGACGGAGACGGCGCAGCACCACCTTCCTAGGCACCCTTGATGCCCTCGATTCCTTTTGCCGTTGTGCTGCCCGTTTCTGCTGGGTCCTGTTGCGCTTTTTGTCCACCCCCCTCCCCTCACTTATTATGGTATTCTCTTTTTGCTCATATCTTTTTATATCTATTTTGGGAGAGAGGGAGAGTTTTTGGTGCCACTTATATCTATGTATCGCTCCTATCTGTGCATGCATCATGTCCGCATCATATATTCATTTCTTTATTTTACCTTTTTCTTTTCATTTTTCCATGCATGCATCATCATCATCCCCTCACATCTCTTGTCTCTCGGTGTGCCACACTCTGCACATTGAGGACACTGTGCCATTTAGCTTGGGGGAGTGAGTTCTCACCTTCTTTTTCGATTTGCCACCTTTATTTTTAGTTTTTCACACCATTTTTTTCGCTTTTGCACTTATTTTTCACTATTTTTCTCTTATTTTACCATGCATCACGTTTTTCTTATTTTCTCTGTGTTCCGCATTGCATAGTTTCTATTTTCCCTTTATCTTTATTTCTTTTTCATCTCATGCTAGAGATGACTTTTCTGTGATGATGATGACGTTGGATTTAGCTTACTCTATATGCATGCTATATTTGTCATGTCTTAGGTTTTATTTCAGATATCATATGCTATGACTTGCTTTGCATTTAGAGATAGTAACCCACACTTTTGTCCGCATGAAAATGGATGAAATTTTATTATTAGCTGAGTCTGAATATTCATATGTATGCTATCACAGAAAACACACCAAGATTCACGCATTGAATGCTTATATCTGGAGTACTGATTTCTTTTCCTATATCACTTCTATATGCATGAATTGTACACTTCACTTCAGGATGATTGAATGATGTTAGCTATGATAAATCTGGATTAGTTAACTTTTTTGTGATCGAAACTGAGTAGATTAGATTACCCTGCTGAAGTTGTCGTGCATGTCTTATAGAGTGAACCGAGAGTTATATTTATTTCTTTCTCCACAAATCTTGAACATCATTTCTCTACTTTTAAAATCATTGGTGAATCTCCCCTTAGTGATTCTATTTTATGGCATTTTCCCCCGCTACTAATTCCTAGCTCCAAATCTCTTATTCTATATAAAAAAAGAGAGAAAAACATTCTTGTACATCATTATCTCTCTCTGAGTTGGGATCGTTGTGTATATATTGCTTATTGCAAAGAAAAAAAAAAGAGAAAAAAAAAAGAAAAAATCCTCAATAAAAGATCCCATCTCACTTTCTCTCTTTCTTCTTTCTTCTTATTACCTTTGGAGCTATATATAAAAATGGGGATGTAAATATTTTTTATGCCACCACGCTTATAGATAAGCTTGGGGGAGGGGATCCATTGATGTGTGAGAGAGTGACTACTTGACATTGCACGACAACCTAGGCTAAGTAATATTCTATACTCGGTGAGATTATTTTTAGTTTTACGAAATCCATAAATCTAAGCCTAGCGTTCATTTCATGAAATCCATACTTTTCTATTCCCTCTATTCTATAGTGTGATACTCTTATACTCCAGATAGAAAGCGTTCAATTGAAAAGTGTGTGATCTGTGATTTGTATACCGCTTTAAATGATTCAGACGATGTTAATTTTAAAATTATTCCGTTTTTCATGATTATATCGTTGTTCGTGGGTTTTCTATTTCTATTTGCACTATTATGCTATGATATCAAAATAAAATCCTTTGACATGAGTTTTTCATTCGGTGCACGCTATATGAGTAAGTGAAACCCCCGTTCTGAGAAAATGATCTAGCATCCTACCTCTTCGCTTCTTTCTCTCTTCTTCATTTTCATTTCGTTTTCCATTCTTCTCCGTTTTTCATTTTCCATTTTTTCGTTTTTCGCCGTTTTCGTTTTCCGAATCCACCGGGTTCGCCTTTTACTTATCTTCCTCGAGGACGAGTAAGAGGCAAGCTTGGGGGATTTTGATCACTCCTTATTTTACACCTTTTTTCTGCATGTTTGCATGCCATTTAGATCGCCCAAATCATGTTTTTCACGATATATCGATGATATTGCGATGCTTTTCACGATTTGTTGTTTTTGTTGCATTTCAGGTGATTTGGCGCGATTTGGAGTGATCTCGAGATGCGCTTACTCCAGAGTGTCACCGACGACCTCCCCGAGGGGTATTTTGCTGTTGGAGAGGAGCAGAAGAAGAATGAACGTCGCAGGAGCGACGAGGAGGCCAAAACAATCAGATTGGGCATTTTTTGTGTCCCACTCGGCCGAGTGGAGGAGCCACTCGGCCGACCAGCGAGACACTGCTCGGCCGACCAGTTCAGACACGATTTCTATGTGCACTCGGCCGAGCACCGAAGACCACATCGGCCGCGTGACGACATCACGTCCGCCCGAGTGGCGCCCAGACGAAGCCCCTCCAAAACATCCGAGTTACTCTTTTTCGGCTGCCTGAACTTCAGAAGACCCACTCGGCCGAGTGGATTATCCCGTCCGCCCGAGTATCATGAAGTCATCGGCCGAGTGACGACAACTCACTCGGTCGAGCCGCCCCCGAAGTAGAGACCCCTGAAGGCCCTGACTTACTGGAAAATTACAGGGTTTCTTACTCGGCCGAGCGACTTTTGTCACTCGGCCGAGTGCGATGCGCTGCCTGTAGCGAAAACTGCGGAAAACAGGCTGTGCAGGGGCATTTTGGTTACAATTTTTGGACGATTTTTGGGGCTATTTAAACCCTGTTTTTACCCTAGTTTTGAGAGCTCTCTCTTAGATTTTTTGCAGCTTTTTAGATTAGTTTTTTTTTGCTTTATTCTTGTGATTGGAGAAGGAGCAAAACTTGGATTTTTGTTGGATTAATTGAAGAACTACATTGGTTTGCATCTCTTTTCCTTAAAAATTCTATTTTTATTGTTTATATCATTGTTGTGATGAATTCTATTGCTTATCTCAACGATTATTTTTGTGATCTTGCTATGATTTGTGAGTAGTCTCCACGTCTTGGGGCGTGGGGATGAACCCTACAAGCCCACTTTCATATTTGTGATGAATTGGTAGAAATTGAGCTAGAATTGCTATTAGAGATTAGATCGGGATCGATTTACTACGGATTGCTAGGTATTCATATTCAATTGGGATTTGCAAGAGATTGGATCCCAATTTGATAGGAAGCCCTAGAAATCCGAATTGGGTTGGAGTCGGATTTTCGAAATATCGGTTTGCAAGAGATTGGACCGATACTAGGATTCCCGGTTGTAATTCCATGCCGATACCCGTTTGCAAGAGATTGGACAGGTAGGAACTATCCTAATCTAGATCGTGGACCGAGTTTGCAAGAGATTGGGCTCGGTGCGCGATTGGACGATGATGTTGATCCTAATGCTAGCTTCCATAGGGTAGGGTTTGCAAGAGATTGGACCCGACCCTAGGATAGCTATAGACCGGCAACAGCGCGAGAGCGTGAGCTTGGTTCTACATTCAGTTGCAACTAGTTCATCCGAATTCTCATTCTAGCAATTTTGATACCGACGAACCACATTTATGAAGTACGGTGTGTAGCGGGGATCCCCCATTCCCTAGACGTTCTTTATTTGATTTGATATTTCGCACATTTGTCTGACGATTGTGACAGGATCGCCAAAGGCAAATTTCTCTTCTTAAATAGCCAGGTTGATCGGAGCAAGCACAGTCATTCGTCCTCCCTGTGTTCGATATCCCGCTCGCTGCTACACCGTGCACTTGCGGTAAAACTACAACCGTTCTTTTGGGTCACGTCCCGGAGCGACCAGATACCGAGTTCTGTTTCTTGGAAAAACAAGAGACTAAGGAATTTCCTAGAAAATGGCAAGTGCCACTAGTACTTTTCCTATCGGATTTGCATCTGGCAAAGTCGGCATCACTATATGAGATTAACTCATATGTGATAGATTTAGGGTAAAGTAACCCATAATCTAGAGAATGATTGAGATAACCAAAAATTCGTTTAACCGTAGTCACGTGTGACTCTTTAGGTCTAGCTTGATATCTAACACACAAGCATACGTAAAACATGATATCGGGCATACTAGCAGTCAAATAAAATAAGCTTCCGATCATACCTCGATATAGACGAACGTCTACATATTTTTCATTCTCATCCTTGTGTAGATGGGTTGTCATACTCATGGGAGTCCTTTTGCTTGAAGACGATTCCATCCCGAATCGCTTGATAAGCTCCCCTGTGACTTTGTTTGATGTATGAAAGTCACATCCTTCATTTGTCGAATTTGCAATCGAAGGAAATAGTTGAGCTCACCCATGTGGCTCATCTCGAATTCATCTTTCATGGACTTATAAAATTCTTGACAAAGATTAAAGTTAGTAGAACCAAAAATTATATCGTCTACATAAGCTTGAATCAAAAGGATGTCATTTTCATAATCTTTAATGAAAAGTGTTGAATCAACCTCACCCATTTTAAAACCTAAATCCAAAAGAAAAGTCTTGAGTCGATCATACCAAGCTCTAGGAGCTTGTCTCAACCCATACAACGCTTTATTAAGTTTGAAAACATGGTTTGGAAATTTTTCATGAATGAAACCGGGAGGTTGAGAAACATACACTTCTTCATTGACAATCCCATTTAAAAATACACTTTTAACATCCATTTGAAATAGTTTGAAATTCTTATGAGATGCAAAAGATAAAAGCAATCTAATAGCTTCTGATCTAGCTACGGGGGCAAAGGATTCTTCGAAATCGATACCTTCCTCTTGTCGGTAGCCTTGAGCTACTAACCTTGCTTTGTTCCTTGTGATGACCTCGTTATCATCTATCTTGTTCTTGAATATCCATTTGGTCCCAATAACTTGATGACTACTTGGAAGAGGAAGGAGCTCCCAAACTTCATTGCTCTCGAATTGCACAAGTTCTTCTTTCATTGCCACTATCCACGAGCTATCCTCACAAGCTTCTTGGATGTTCTTTGGCTCAATGGTAGTGACAAATGCGCAATGAGAGAATTCTTCAATTTTTGACTTCGTTCGAACACCTACACCAATATCTCTAATAATTTGGTCATGTGGATGGTTGCGAACGGTTAGGTAAGCTTTGGGTATTCCTGCATCACTTGTGTTACGACTAATTTGGACCAGCCCGAATTACAACGGCCCACGGCCCAGCCTCAAAGGGGACGCCCACTAGGGAAGACGGGTCCACCCAGAAGGGCCCACGGACGGGGCTGAAGGCCCAGCCACACCATCCTCGGGGGCACCCGACTAGCCCCCATTCTGCCATATTAACCGCCCCTCAGAATCTGCGATCCCATAATGGCCATTAACGGACCTGTTAATGGGCCACCCCTCCACTACGCGTGAGTGGGAGGAGGCGGAGGCGGATCGTGGGGACGTGAGAGGAGGCGGGACGTGGGGCAATCGCGAGGGACCCTATAAGGGGAAGGCCAAGACGATGGAGAAGGGGATGGAGACTGAGGTAATCAACAAAGAGGTACTCCATCAATGACCTAGGCATTCGCCATCTCAATTCCTCCCTCCCCCAAACTCGCACCGCCTGGGTTGACGTTCCGGCTTCCTTACAAGCCGGATCTCCCCCGCCAAGTATCCCTTCAGACCTTGATCTGACTTAGGCATCAGAGGGGATTTGGCCAGAACCTAGGTCCGGCCTCCCTTACGAGTTTCCTCATCTGTCCAGGAAGAAGCTATCCGAGGCGCCGAGGCTACCCCTCAGCGTCGGGCGGCAACCCCCATCGCAGTCGTCAGGTGGACGACTACTCAAGCACCGACCCTCTTGCAAGGCGCCGAGGCTATCCCTCGACACGGATCCGACCGAGGCCGAGTGCGACCCAGCCGAGGCCGAGCATGACCTACCGAGCCGAGGCTTCTCCTCAGCTCCCAGAAGGCAGAGGATCGACGCAACCCGGGGACTCCCCCGTCTGCGCCTGACCCTCCTTCCACCCATGCCGAGAGCACGCGGGATCGACGATCCCAAGGGACCCCTAAGTCGGCCCTTTGACCACGTTGACCACACAGCCGACGGTCAACGAACTGTGGTGAGAAAACACCTGTAAACATCTGGCACCGTCTGTGGGAAACGAACTAACACCCACGTCAAACCACCAAGATGGAATCCATCGGTAACGGCCAGGGGCGCATGCCACCCATCCCGGAGGAAGGAGCGTACCACGCCCCAGCCAAGAACCTGCACGGCTGCACCACCGGAGAGATCGACGATGCCCGGCTATCCACGCAGGGACAACTCCGCACCTACGCACAGGAGACCAACGCCAACATCCGGACTTTAGTCGCGACGGTTCTACAGCTCATCAGCAGCACTCCCGCCTCCGAGGGTGGAGAGGGACAGACCTACCGCCAGGAAGAAGATCCCCGACCTCTTCGGTCTGCCGTGGTTGCCGACCAGGGAAAAGGAGTGCACAACATGGAGCAGAGGTTTACCATGCCCGGTTTTCCCCCAGCACGGTCTCCCACTCCCACCTCATTTAGAGAAGGAAAGGGGAGGGACTCGGAATGGACGAACGGTGTCTCGAGGACGGCCTCGTCCCTGCGTCCAGGATCGTCTAAACGTAAGCGGGATGATCGCCGGTCAGTGAGCGCCCGGTCTTACCAGAGCAGAAGAAACCGACGAGCAAGGACGCACCACCAAAAGAACCGGAGGGAGCATTCGCGCCAATTGAGTCCGGCACCCAAGATAGCGAAGGCGCAAGAGGAGGTCAAGCCTCCACCGGCACCCCCGTTGCAGCCGAACGGTAAGGAGGCGGGCGAAGGGGAGCGACCCGGGTGCAGCAGCAGAGAACGATGCCCCCTGACTCGGAGGATAACTGAGGCACAGATACCCTCAAACTTCAAGGTGCCAACACTGGAGAAATACAACGGCATCAACGACCCTGCAAATCATGTGATGGACTACGAGGGGGTCATGGCGTTCCAGGGGGCCGATGACACCCTGCTCTGCAGGGGTTTCTACTACACCCTACGGGGGGGCCGCCCAGACCTGGTACCTCAGCCTGCCCGGTCGGTCGATAGACAGCTTCAAGGAGCTCACCCAGTTGTTCTGCAAGCAATTTATGGCCAGGCGGCAGGTAAGACCTGATTCGGAACACTTGTTCAATGTGGTACAGGGACCGACCGAATCTCTGAGACACTTCATGCGTCGCTTCAATGTGGAGCGATTGAGCGTGGATAGCTGCCCCGAGCTGGTTGGGAAGGTGGCCCTGATGAAAGGCCTGCGACATAGGGGCTTGAAGAAATCGCTACACAGCGACCCTCCGAAGGACCTCGCCGGAATTATGGCCCGAGCGGAACGTTTCATGCTGACAGAAGAGGCCCTGGCTGTCGATGAGGGTAAGACCAGGCGCGGAACCAAGCGCGATGAGAACGAGCGTCGCGGCACGGAGGAGCATCGACAAGAGAAGAGGGCCAGAGGAAGACCACGGAGGGAAGAGCCCCGGCACTCCTCGGTGACCGCCGCCCCGGACGTGGTCCTATCGCAAGCCTAGAAGGAGGGACATATGAGCCGACCTCCCCCAAGGATGAAGAAAGGCGGGAGGGACAAAAAGAAGTACTGCAAGTACCACAAAGACAACGGCCACGATACCGACGACTGTTGGCATCTGAAGAAAGACATCGAGAAGCTTGTGAGCCGAGGGCACCTAAAGAACTTCGCCAATGACCCTGCCTCAGGAGAAGGAACGTCCAAACAGCAGGACAAGGGAAAAAGGGTGAACGCGGTCCAGACGGTTACGCGTATCATCGAGTGAGGGGATAGAGTAAACAACCGCCGCTTCGCCGGGGGAGGGCTATCCTGCCAGAACCTCCCCTGTCTTTTGTCGCCTTTTTCCTTTTCATTACTCCAAATGTACTGTCTCATGGAAATGAAGGCATACTCTGTCAGTGCAGATTCAATCACTTGTTTTGAGCAGACGATTCAGGACACATAGGAGGACTCAATCAAGGCAACCGCGGTTAACCATTAAGTGGCAGGAAAGCCACTCCCCAGAGAATTGGCCAGCCGAGCCCGCGGACCGAGCGGACCGCCCGCTCGTAAGGCTGGGGGCAACTCCCCCAGCAGACGGGCACAATGGCCGGTCATAAGCCGAGAGGTACTTACCCGCGCAGACCAAGCAAACCGCCCGCTCATAAGGCTGGGGGTAACTCCCCAAGCAGACGGGCACGACGGCCGGTCATAAGCCGAGGGGTACTTACCCGCGCAGACCGAGCGAACTGCCCACTCGTAAGGCTGGGGGCAACTCCCCCAGCAGACGGGCACGACGGTCGGTCATAAGCCGAGGGGTACTTACCCGTGCAGACCGAGCAAACCGCCGGCTCGTAAGGCTGGGGGCAACTCCCCCAGTAGATGGGCATGACGACCGGTCATAAGCCGAGGGGTACTTACCCCCACAGACCGAGCGGACCGCCTGCTCATAAGGCTGGGGGCAACTCCCCCAGCAAACGGGCACGACGGCCGATCATAAGCCGAGGGGTACTTACCCCTGCGGACCGAGCAGACCGCCCGCTCGTAAGGCTGGGGGCAACTCCCCCAGCAGACGGTCACGACGGCCGGTCATAAGCCGAGGGGTACTTACCCGCGCAGACCGAGTGAACCGCCCACTCGTAAGGCTGGGGCAACTCCCCCAGCAGACGGGCACGACGGCCGGTCATAAGCCAAGGGGCACTCTCCCCCACGGACCGAGCGAAGCGCCCGCTCGTAAGGCTGGGGGCAACTCCCCCAGCCAACGAGCATGGCGGCCGGTCGCACGCCGAGGGGAGACCTCCCTCGCGGACCGAGTGACCCACCCGCTCGCCAGGCTGAGGACAATCACCCCGATGGACAGAATTGGTGGGAAGAATGACATCCCAAGCTAGACGAGCCCGGTACAACAACCCTAGGCGAGGGCGACGTACGATGATTGGGCGGAAAAAATGGGCGATACCCATCCGGTCTAGGAACATGGAAGGTTATTTCAAGGGGGAGAACCCCCGAAGAAGAGACCAGTGGTGCAAGAAAAACTGACTAGAAGAAATCGTTCTCATTAATGGTATGGGATACATATCACTCAGCAACATCCTCTCAAGCACTGTTGTTGACAATAAAATTTGTCACCCAAGAAAAGGAAAAGGGGGACAAGGTACAAGGGCTCTTCAGGGGTCCGAAGCATGAGAGATAGCGTCATCCGAGGCCTCGCCTTGCTCCGAGCAGAGGGGATCGGCCAGTCTCGGTGGAGGGGGGATCGACTCCCGAGCGAGCTCCACGAACTGCCGGAATGACTCCCTGACGACCTCCACTATGCGAGGGGCGAGGAGGTCCTCATAGGTCCCGAAGACCTCCCTCAGGACCGATGCAATTCTCGACCTTATGGCTGTGTCGACGCCCTTCTCAGCCTCCTCGGCAAAACATAGCCTTCGACGCAGCTCGGCGAGTTGGCCCCAGAGATCCTCCCTCTCCCGCCGGAACTTTTCTTTTGCTTATCGACCCGAGTCATGGGCATCGACAAGATCTCTTTTGAGATCATGCACTTGAGACTCGAGCTCGTTGGCACGACAGCGTAGCTGCCGAGCTTCCATGCGGGGACCTTGAAGGGTTACCTCAGCCTCCCTAACCCATGCGCGCTCCCGATTTAAGGAATCCTTGAGGTTTCTCAATCGAGTCGTCCGGCGTTGCGCTTCAACAGCCATCGCGGTGGCCTGCAAACAAAAGAGAGGTGGGTTACACAAAGGAAGGTCGAAGGGCAGGGCAACTGTCCGAAATAGACAGGAATTCAGACCTGTTGGAGATGACAGACCAGAGAGTCTGACAATATGTCCACGGGGGACATCTCTAAGAAGGAACGATCCCCCGGAAGGACGGAATCCGCCGCCGGCCGATTCGCCAATGCCATATCAAGGGACACCGAGCCCCCGGGAGGATCAGCGAGGCCCGCTAAGGCGTTTGACAGGACACAGCCGGCTCCCAAGGCCGAAGGGGTAGCCGAGGGAGTGACAACGGCGTGGGCGGCGGGGTCGGCCGTAACGGTCAGTGCGATTTCTTCCGGAGAAGCGGCGCTCCCGCCATTCTTCCGTGACTTCTTCCTGCTGGGGCCAGCGGTAACTGGGGGGAACGCTTGCGACCCCCACCCGCGGACAGCCGAGGAGCCAATCCGGAACCCTCAATAGGGAGGGGGTCGATCCCAGTGACCTCTCCTCCGGGGGGACCCGATGCGACCCGTGGGGGAGACTTGGCCTCAATCCTCCCTGAAGGAGGCTCGGACCGGCGCAACTCTTCATCTACAGTGTAGCGAGGCGCCCGTCCGGAAGAACTTCCGCGGCCTCGGCGAGACCCCAGCCAAATATGCTCATCAACATCGTGGGTGAATTCGCGGCCAGCCATCCCTGTGAGAGGAAGCGAAATCAGGGTGAGCCAGAGGTTAAACAGAAAGAGGGGAGACAACCTACCAGGGGACCACAGAGTGCACTTAAGAAGCAGGTCGTCCAGCAAAGGCCCAACCGACCTCTCCTCAAGAGAAAGTGACGACAGGAGGCGGACCGCGGCCCGCTCGGCCTCGGATAAGGTTACCGCCCCGTCGGTTAGTTGCGGACTCCCCTAACCTGTTAAGATCACCTAGACCCGGGGAAAGACGATGAAAACGAAGCTGGAGTCCCAGTTCCCCGACCAATGGGGCAGACCGAGCAGGCACACTCACCCCGCGCGGGCCCGGAGGTGCAGCCAAGACTCGAGGCCAACCGTCTGGATCCGGTAAAAGTGAAAGAGGAGGGGGAGAGATGGCACGAGGCCGTGAGTGATACAGAGCATAATGAACCCGGTCAGCACCGCGACAGAGGATGGCGTCAGCTGGCACAGGGTGACTCTCAAGGAATCCGTAAACAGAATGATAAAATGGTGGAGGGGGAATCGGAGCCCCAGGTGGAACATCTCGACGTAGACGCCGACCTCGTTACTCTGCGGGAAGCAGATCCGTTCATCGCCAAAGGGAATCCAGACGTCATAGGGATGACATAAGTACCTCTCCCGTATTTCCCTAGCGACTAAGAAAGAGGCCATAGATGACGACCGGAGGATCGACGGAGCGATGCCTAATCGCTCGGAAGACGAGGCCACATCATCCCCAACAGGATCCGGAAAAAGTTTTCATTTCCCCTTATCCGGGACCCCCGGGGGCGGCGAAGAAGCTTTGGGCCCCGGGGGATGGGCACGATCGGGGCCAGACGTCGGTCCGCCAGGACATGTATCACCTATTCTAAGCATGGCCATCGACCGAGTTAAAGAGTGGGAGAATTACCTTAATAAGAGCTTGGAAGAAGGCAGATGTCGGGAAGAAGAAGCTGGCAAAACGGAGGTCAAGAAGGAATCAGCATGAAGGAGTTGAAGCTCAAGGGATTAGGCCATATATATATTGAGGACGGTGGTTGGATCTGAACCATCAGGGGAGAGCACGTGGCGACATCAAGACGGCGGTGATGCTTCGAAAACTGCACCAACAGAAGTTCAAATGGAGCGGTAATAATGGCATTCATTTAATGGCGGAACCTCGATTGACGCACCCATCGGATCATGTAAGAGTCACATCACCCGAGCCGAACCGACGGAAGCTGAACGACCCAGGCGATGGGGGCAATTGTTACGACTAATTTGGACCAGCCCGAATTACAACGGCCCACGGCCCAGCCTCAAAGGGGACGCCCACTAGGGAAGACGGGTCACCCAGAAGGGCCCATGGACGGGGCTGAAGGCCTAGCCACACCATCCTCGGGGGCACCCGACTAGCCCCCATTCAGCCAGATTAACCGCCCCTCAGAATCCATGATCCCATAATGGCCATTAACAGACCCGTTAATGGGCCACCCCTCCACTATGCGCGAGTGGTAGGAGGCGGAGGCGGATTGTGGGGACGTGAGAGGAGGCGGGACGTGGGGCAATCACGAGGGACCCTATAAGGGGAAGGCCAAGACGACGGAGAAGGGGATGGAGACTGAGGTAATCGACAAAGAGGTACTCCATCAATGACCTAGGCATTCACCATCTCAATTCCTCCCTCCCCCAAACTCGCACCGCCTGGGTTGACGTTCCGGCTTCCTTACAAGCCGGATCTCCCCCGTCGAGTATCCCTTCAGACCTTGATCTGACTTAGGCATCGGAGGGGATTTGGCCGGAACCTAGGTCCGGCCTCCCTGACGAGTTTCCTCATCTGTCCAGGAAGAAGCTATCCGAGGCGCCGAGGCTACCCCTCAGCATCGGGCGGTAACCCCCATCGCAGTCGTCAGGTGGACGGCTGCTTAAGCACCAACCCTCTTGCAAGGCACCGATGCTACCCCTCGATGCGGATCCGACCGAGGCCGAGCGCGACCCAGCCGAGGCCGAGCACGACCTACCGAGCCAAGGCTTCTCCTCAGCTCCCCAAAGGCAGAGGATCGACGCAACACGGGGACTCCCCCGTCTGCGCCCGACCCTCCTTCTACCCACGCCGAGAGCACGCGGGCTCGGCGATCCCAAGGGACCCCCAAGTCGGCCCCTTGACCACGTTGACCACACAGCTGACGGTCAACGAACTGTGGTGAGAAAACACCTGTAAACAACTTGGAACATCTTCAACAATCTCATTAGTAGTGTTAGTCTCAATAAACGAATCATTAATCTTAACATGAATAACAAATAGCATCTACACTATCATCATCAACATGAGGAAAATCAAAATCTTCATAAAATGATACATGTAGTGATTCCTCGATCGTTGAAGAAGTTTTGTTGTATATCCGGTAGGCTTTGCTACCTGTGGAATATCCAACAAAAATTCCTTCATCGGATCTTGGCTCAAATTTATCTAAATTACCAAAAGTGTTCTTGATAAAACATTTTCAACCAAAAACTCGAAAATATTTAACTTGAGGCTTTTTGACATAAAATAACTCAAAACACGTTTTGTTCGTTCAGTGTCTCACTAGGATCCTATTGAGCACATAACATGCCGTGTGCACCGCTTCTGCCCAAAATTGTAGTCCAAGATGACTATCATGAAGCATAGTACGAGCACACTCAATGAGAGTCCTATTATTTTTCTCTACAACACCATTTTGTGGTGGTTCCCGAGGAAAAGAAAATTTGTGAGTTATCCTGGTGTTATCACAAAACTTTGTAAAAGACTCATTCTCAAATTCCCCTCCATGATCACTACAGATAGTGATAATGGTGGATCCTAAGAGATTCTAAATCTTCTTTGCAAATATGGTAAACTCTTCATAAGCTTCATTCTTATTAGTTAAGAATGAAATCCAAGTAAATCTAGAGAAGTCGTCAACGACAACTAATCCATAATGATCATTACCTAAAGAGGCGGTTCTAATTGGCCCAAACAAATCTAAATGAAGAAGTCCTAGGAGCCTCTTAGAAGTAATGCCTTCTTTAAGCTTAAAAGATAATTTACTAAGTTTACCTCTTTGACATGAATCACAAAAGTTTTTCTTACTAAAAGCAATTTTTGGAAAACCTTTGACTAGATCATGCTTAGCTAACTTATATAAGTGCTTGAAATGAAGATGACCAAAATGGCGATGCCATAATAGTTGTTCACTTGTATTAGCAACTAAGCAATGTTCTACGGTTTTAGGCAAGCTCAAATAATAAATATTTTACGCCTAATACCGGTAAATAAAATATGTAAATTAGAATCAACAATATTACACAATCCTTCTCCAAAGTTAACTTTGTAACCTTTGTCACAAACTTGACTAATAGAAATGAGATTGTGACATAAACCACTAACCAGAAATACATTAGTAATTAAGGGTTTGGAAGGGTTACAGACTATACCTACTCCAATGATGGTTCCCTTTTGGTTACCTCCAAAGGTGACCATTGCACCATCCTTGATGCTAATCACTTCGGAGAGCAAAGATGGATCTCCTGTCATATGTTTGGAGCATCCAATGTCGGGAATCCATCCTTTCCTTTTAGAGCTAGTTTGACCTTTATTGCTCTTTTTCTTTCTCTTGGGTACCTATATAATATACCATAAGCTCATGGTACCCAATGTTTGTTGGGTCCAAGGGGATTAGCCCTTTGGAAGCCAAGTCCAAGTGGACTTCTGCTTCCCAACATAATTACTGTTTCAGAGTGTTTTCTCACTACAGTATCGTTGACCATGGACTTCCCGGTCAACGTGGTCAAGGGGCCGATTAGGGTCCCTTGGGTGCGTCGAGCGCGTGTAGACGCGACATGAATCGGAGATGTAGTCGACGCAGAGCACGTCAGCTGGGCCGGGTCTGGATCCTCGGCCTCTGGGGGGCTGAGGGGAAGCCTCGGCCCGGTGTGAAGTGCTCGGCCTCGGACGGTCGGACGACGATGGGAAGCCTCGGCGCCTTGGCTTGACGCGCGGCCGGCGCGTAGCTGAGGGGAAGCCTCGGCTCGGATGGGTGCGCTCAGCCTCGATCGGTCGGACGACGAGGGGAAGCCTCGGTCGTCTCGCTGGATGCGCGGCCGGCGTGGAGCTGAGGGGAAGCCTCGGCTCGGATGGATGTGCTCGGCCTCGGTCTCTCCTGGCATCGAGGGGTGGTCTCGATGCCTTGGCTGATGCTTGATGGCATTCGCCTGGTGTCGAAGGGAAGCTTCGACACTTGGATCTAACGTCTTCCTGAACAGACGAGAACACTCGTCAGGGAGGCCGGACCTTGGTTCCGGCCAAATCCCCTCCGATGCCTAAGTCAGATGACATTCTGAAAGAGGAGGCACGGCGGGGACGATTCGGACTGAGAGAGGATCGGAACGACGTCCTCCGACGCGAGCGGGGGGAAGGAGATGAAGTGGGGGAACTAGGTCGTTGATGGAGTACCTTAGGTTTTGTTACCTGAGATGCGGTCCCTTGCGGATGATGCCCACCCTCCCCTCATATAGGCGACTCCTCCTAATAATGTGCCATGATGTGACATCATGGCCATCATTCATGGGGACGTGCAAATGTGGGAAGTTTTGACCCCCACTAATTGCGCCCATCTTGATGAGGAGATGAATGTCCTAAAGGTGGCCATGATGGCTGGAGTGATGGACTCGGGCGGTTGCCATATTTGGCGGGCCTTGATGGCTGGAGAGTGATGGCCATTTAAGTCGGGCCATTAAGCCAAGCCATTAAGCCGAGCCATGATGGCTAGAGAGTGATGGCCTTGGACGGTTGCCATATTTGGCGGATGCTTCCTTGATTTGGGCCTTGATTTCCTCCACTGAGGAAGTGGGCCTTCGTCATGGGTGGAGGATCGCGGCCCGCCCGTGAGATCCTTGGGCCGAGGCCCCAAGGTCGTAGTAATCTGGTTGACCAGTCATAGTTAACTTTGCTCTTCCGGGCCCGGTCAGAATAGTCCCGTCAACAGCCCCCATCTTCTGAGCTCTACCATTGCTGAGGTGGAGGTCGGGAGATGTAGTATAATGGGGAAGAAGCTGCACTCTCTGCAAAACTTTGGTCCGTCTTGCGGAGTTGGCTGGGGACGATAGATCGTCAGTCCGAGATTTGTTCGGTTGCGAGGGGAGTCGCCCATCGACTTACGGTCGCGAAGAAGATTTGTTCGATGGCGAGGGGAGTTGCCCCTCGACTTACGACCGACGAAGGAGGTTCGTTCGGTGGCGAGGGGAGTTGCCCCTCGACTTACGGCTGACGAAGGAGATTCGTTCGGTGGCGAGGGGAGTTGCCCCTCGACTTACGGCCGACGAAGGAGATTTGTTCGGTGGCGAGGGGAGTTGCCCCTCGACTTACGGCCGACGAAGGAGATTCGTTCGGTGGCGAGGGGAGTTTCCCCTCAACTTACGGCTGACGAAGGAGATTTGGGAGTTACCCTTCGACTTACGGCCGACGAAGAAGTGAGGACCTTGTGAGTACTTTCGAAGATTCCATGGTGGCGCTCTGCCACTACTTCGTCCCGCTTTGGTGGATGCAGGAGCACTTCAGCAAGGGGGACCCAGCAGCACGGTCAGAGGAGCGGTCTGGATGCTCGAACTCAGACGGTGGTGCTTTGGCCAGATTTGTGAAGAGATCTCAGCATGGCAGGTTGGCGTTGAGGCAAGGCGGTCGAACTTGTTCGGCCAGCCTCCTCCTGGGTCGGTAGAATTGGTGTGGTCGACCTCCTCTTGGACGGGTCGGCCTCGTCTAGACAAAGCTCCATTTCCATTTCCAACTTCAGCTCCAGCTCTAACCCCAGCTTTCGTCTGGATCCTAGCTCCAACTCCAGCTCTCGCCTGGATCTTAGCTCCTTCTCCATTTCCAACTTCAGCTCCAGCTCTAACTCTAGCATTTGTCTGGATCGTATCTCCCGCTCCAGCCCCAGCTCTGGATCCAGCTTTCGTCTGGATCCTAGCTCCGGCTCCAGCTCTCACCTGGATCCTAGCTTCTGCTCCAGCTCCGGCTCCAGCTTTTGTCTGGATCCCAGCTTCTGCTCCAGCTCCGGCTGCCATTGGTCATAGTTTATCACGGAGGCGAGCTTTAGCTAATCCGACTGAACTGAGATCCATTTGACGGGATGAGTAACATGGCGAAGGCGACCTCCCACCGAAATGAGCTTAGCATGGCACCCACTCTTCGATGGATCGACAACTAAGCATGGCGCCCACCTTTCGAGTAGCTGTTTGGGAAGGATACTGCTTGTCGGTCGAAGTAGATCACGACCCTCTGCTTCAATCTCCCGATGACGACAACGGATTTGGAGACAACTTTGTCGAGGTCCAAGTCGAGGAGTGGTCAGCCATCGATTCGGGGAGGCCGTCCGCGTGGAGTGTGTATCGGTGCCGGTCTTGCGGTGTCGGTGCTAAAGAGTTGGTCTCTGGTTGGTGTCTCCACACCAGAAAATGGTGGGTTGCACACCAAATACTCCATCGCCATGACTGTGCCAGGGATTTGTCCTCCAAATTCTATTCCTGCTCAAATCTGTCGCATGAAGGGCCTTCATCCACCCAGGTTCTGGCCACATTGAATAGGCTTGGTGACGAAGCCCAGATCGAGTTCGGAACGGGGGGAGAGGCTCGGATGCTCGGACAGAAGCGAGCTCGGTTAGATTGGTAGCGGCAGCTCTGCCCGATTTGTGCCTCAAAGGCTCGGACGGATGTGAGCTCGGTCGGATTGGTAGCGGTAGCTTCGCCCGATCTTCGACCCGTATGCTCGGAATTCAGAGCTCAGAGACGACATCACCGGAAAGGGAGGCTCGGCCCCGATCTACCGTCGCAACTTGGTTCTGATCATTGGTAGCTCGGATGGGCTTGGTCGAACAGGCTCCCTTTGGTCAGGCGTTCAGGATGCGGGTGTTCTCAACGGTTGTGAGTAGGCACCATCTTGTCGCTAAACACATGGTGGAAGTAGCGATTATTTTGGCCATCTGAGCATAGAATATCTGTATTGAGGTCCCAACCGAGTAAGCACTGGTGGCAAGAGAATTCAAATGCCGAGCGTTGATCAGCCTTCAATTGATTTTATGTATATGCATGGGACATTTCCTATAGCGCGAGCCCCCCACCGATCACAGTCATTGACAGCGCGTGTTCCCTTCACTAGCCAAACAATTACAGTTGTAATAGCAGAAATTGAGATGCTGCTGCAACGGAAATCGGCTGGAAAAATTGCATATCATGTGAAGATTTGTAAAGAGAGTCTTATCTGAAAAATAAACTCAATATTGGAGGCAGCGTCGATTGTGTAGATGTCCGCAGGCGCGAAGTTGAATTCGACGAGGAACCTGAGGCTGTCCGTAACGTGGCGGTTTAGTGGGTGGATCTTGCCGACGGGAACCGGTGTCTTGGATCCACCTCCACCGATTCGAAGCCGACGATCGTCGATCTGGCCACCTCACTGAGCCTCAAGAGGGGGCGGGAGAGTTTGGTCGCCCAGATGCCCTCAGTGACAAAGTTGACCCGGTGCGGATGGATGGAGCTAGCTCAGGAACGCAGTAGCTCGGAATGCAAGTTTGATGGTGGTGCTTCCGGGTTCGACGAAGGTTCTCAACTCACAGAAGGTGCAGCGACTGGAGGGAACCTCGATCGATGTCCAAGCGAGGTGCAGCGTCTTCGATCTTTGGCGATATATGTGATGACGACAGAGGATTTGCCTAGGCAGGGTCATATCTGGCGAGCCATCTCTGACCATCGGCGGGTTGGTCCATTTGCATAGACCATAGGAGGGCCGATCGGGGTCTGGATCGTTGGGTTATCGAGCGATCAGTCCTCGGTCGATCGCTGGAGTCTGATCAGTCATCACAACGGTCGGGAAGTGTCCATCAATCATCTTGTTGGATCAAAAGTGAGCTCGGACTGTCGATTTCTGACGAATTCAAAGCTTCGCTAGATCTACGACCTCAAAGGTTGGCTCGGAGTTTTGATCAGAATTCCCCTCGAGTCGACCAGCTTGACTGGTTCGGAAGTCACTGGAACCAAGGTGCTGTTGAGTCGAAAGGGCTTCGATCGGCAGGGCGAGGAGTTCCGACTGGTGGGGTTGATTCCTCAAGTTCTCCCGTGTCCTCGGTGGGTTGACAAATCAATGTTACAAGCACCTAGGTCAAGCTCCTTGGGTTGTTGATATCACCGAGTGGATCTTGAGCTTAGATGTCGCCAATATCACCGATTGAGTCTTGGATTGATCGATCCGAGCTCGATTAGTTGCTGGTTGGATCATGCCTGAGTAGGTTGACCATTGGGCCGAATGCTAGCTCGTCGGGGGAGTACTGGAGGCGGCCGGAGGCGGGTTGGTTCATCATCGCCACCGGGACGGTGACGCCTCGTGAAGATGGATCCCACATTGATACAGAGTCTCTTCCGACTTGGGGCTCCTTCGCGATGATGAATCGAGTTCGTGCGAACCAACCATAGGTTTGACCTCGCCGGAATCGGAGTCGCAGCATCACTCGTCAAGTTCCCTCGGCGCATGCCCTATTCGACGAATCTCATCCTTGCCGAGCGCTCTCCAGATTGCCCAGCCATAAGACTCGTTCGGACCTGATTCATCGTTTCTGATGCCACCGATCCGTCCTCTTTCGACGAGGAGACGACCATCCCGGAGGGGCGTGACCCCGAACTCAGCGTTTATGGTGGAAGAAGGATCCGGCATCTTGCCGCTGTTCTCGAAGTCCTCCTCGGCCTTGACGCCCTCATGGATGAGGAACGGTGGCATGGAACAGATCGGTCTGCTACTATTCAGTAGCTCCGCAAGGTGGCAGAGCGTCATCCTCGGGGGTTCAGGTCGGCATTCTCGGTGGCTTCGAAGTGTGGCATGGAGAAGATCGGTTTGCTTGGCCACTCAGCGGGGCGACAAACTGATGTCCTCAGCCTCCTCAGTTCGGTGGCCCATATATCATCACGGCTTGGAAGAGATGCAGATGGCTGCCCATGTTAGATCTGGCCGTGGCATCGAAGAAATCGGAGACGCTTGCAACCAGATCGCAGGTTCCCTTCCCGAGGATGATCTCGGGGGGTGAGAGAGAGTGCGCGGCAGGGATGTCGCTGTTCGAAGCGGTGTCGATGGAGATGGCGGAGGGACCGGATCAGGTCGGATCCAGGTTTGAACTCCGGATTTGGGTCTTCGGCATCTTTGACCGCTGTAATCTTGGTAGAAAATGAGGAGAGGTTGCCACACATCACATTGAATGATCATTTAAAACCAATTCCTTATTGTTTCAGGCCTGCTGGCGTAATCAATTTAAATGGTTTTAAAGTGGATCAATTTAAATGGGGTAATCAATGTGTGTGCCGACCATTTATTTCCCAATTACCCCCGCATACCGTCTCTCGAGGTCTCGGGGCCGAAGGCGATGACAGTGATCCGATTCGGGTGGAAGCCGGACTCACGGGGAGCGGGTTGACCTTCACCTCTCGGAGATTAGCTCTTCAAGATTTTATTAGCGGAAGAAATTATTGCCGATGTGGTTGTTTGACGTGGGTGCTGTTCGCGTTCCCACAGATGGTGCCAGATGTTTTAGAGTGTTTTCTCACTACAGTATCGTTGACCGTGGACTTCCCGGTCAACATGGTCAAGGGGCCGATTAGGGTCCCTTGGGTGCGTCGAGCGCATGTAGACGCGACGTGAATCGGAGATGTAGTCGACGCAGAGCACGTCAGCTGGGCCGGGTCTGGATCCTCAGCCTCTGGGGGACTGAGGGGAAGCCTCGGCCCGGTGTGAGGTGCTCGGCCTCGGACGATCGGACGACGAGGGGAAGCCTCGGCGCCTTGGCTTGACGTGCGGCCGGTGCGGAGCTGAGGGGAAGCCTCGGCTCGGATGGGTGCGCTCAGCCTCGGTCGGTCGGACGACGAGGGGAAGCCTCAGTCGTCTCGCTGGATGCGCAGCCGGCATGGAGCTGAGGGGAAGCCTCGGCTCGGATGGATGCGCTCGGCCTCGGTCTCTCCTGGCGTCGAGGGGTGGTCTCGATGCCTTGGCTGATGCTTGATGGCGTTCGCCTGGTGTCGAAGGGAAGCTTCGACACTTGGATCTAACGTCTTCCTGAACAGACGAGAACACTCGTCAGGGAGGCCGGACCTTGGTTCCGGCCAAATCCCCTCCGATGCCTAAGTCAGATGACAGTCTGAAAGAGGAGGCTCGGCGGGGACGATTCGAACCGAGAGAGGATCGGAACGACGTCCTCCGGCGCGAGCGGGGGGAAGGAGATGAAGTGGGGGAACTAGGTCGTTGATGGAGTACCTTAGGTTTTATTACCTGAGATGCGGTCCCTTGCGGATGATGCCCACCCTCCCCTCATATAGGCGACTCCTCCAATAATGTGCCATGATGTGACATCATGGCCATCATTCATGGGGACGTGCAAATGTGGGAAGTTTTGACCCCCACTAATTGCGCCCATCTTGATGAGGAGATGAATGTACTAAAGGTGGCCATGATGGCTGGAGTGATGGACTCGGGCGGTTGCCATATTTGGCGGGCCTTGATGGCTGGAGAGTGATGGCCATTTAAGTCGGGCCATTAAGCCAAGCCATTAAGCCGAGCCATGATGGCTAGAGAGTGATGGCCTTGGATGGTTGCCATATTTGGCGGATGCTTCCTTGATTTGGGCCTCGATTTCCTCCACTGAGGAAGTGGGCCTTCGTCATGGGTGGAGGATCGTGGCCCGCCGTGAGATCCTTGGGCCGAGGCCCCAAGGTCGTAGTAATCCGATTGACCAGTCATAGTTAACTTTGCTCTTCCGGGCCCGGTCAGAATAGTCCCGTCAACAATTACCATTATTAATCAAATCATAAAAATAGGAATCAACATATGCATTCCTATCATTTAAGCTAGTGTTCTCAGGACCCCAAATGGTGTATGTTTTGGGAGTCCTTTTACTAGTTGCATGCATATTAGTTAGATTTCTATATGGTGCATGCTTCTTAGGAACATGGTTTCTAGCATAAACATGAGGTGGTGGATATGCATTGAACATATGAGAATTGTATGAAACATACGGGTCATGCATGACATGTGGGGGATGTGCATATATGTAAGAATGATGGTATGAGCATATCGGTGTATAGGAGCACGTACATGAGTATTTCTCATGTGTGGATTTATACGTATCCGTGGGTATGGAGCATAGAAAGTGTCATGTGTATCCACTAGTGAAGTAGGAGTTTTCCTACGTGGATGAATGTTGGTGTTCATGTAAGCATGGCTTCTCTTTTGGTTTCCACCCTTAGTGGGTTTCTTGCCAAAAGGAAGAGACGATGAAGTGATGACTTTCTTGGTAGGTTTGCTACCTATAGTGTCTTTGACACCACTTGTGGATGCACCGAAGGATGTCTTCACAAAATCTATAGTGACACCACTATAGGAGGTGCGATCATTGGATGCATTTGCATTCACAAAACCAAGACCAACACGATGTGTGGCCGAAAATTGGTTTGCAAGCAAATCGTCCAATTATCCTTTTCCCTTATTGAATCTCACAATACGGGAGGACATGAAATCATATTTCTCCTTAAGAGAAGAAATGTTGGTATCCAAGGTGGACACCCGTGCTTTGAGCTCGTGCACTTGGGTTTTAAGAGAATCATTCTCTAAACCCAATTGTGTGTGACGTGAAACTAGATCATTATTATCCTTAGGATGTGTTTGATCTGGTTGAGATTTGAGGGTATCAACCTCATTTCTCAAAGTGACATTTTGAGAAGTTAAGTTTGCTTTCTCAGGGGTTAAAGTATTAACAATGATGTCATTGTTGATAATGCATGGAATGGATGAATTGCTAACGTTCAATTTCTTCTAGCTAGTATATCTAAGCATTAAAGATTGATACCTAGCAAATAATTCTTCATTAGCAATACGTAATTCATCCATCGTTACCACGGTTTCATCTATGTCGGAATCACTCTCATCGGAGAGTGAATCTTCTCGGGCCATGAAGCACATGTGGGCACTTTCACTTTCACCCTTCTCATCATTGGAATCACTTGATGAGTCTCCACTTGAGTCATCGAATGTAACGACGAGTCCTTTCTTCTTATCTCTCTTATTTTTGTCGGACTTATGGTACTTCGGAGCCTTCCACTTCTCTTTGTTTCTTAACATTGGGTAATCCTTCTTGATGTGCACTGGCTTGTTACACTTAAAGCAAAGAGAGGAAGTATTACTACTAGACTCAAATCTTTTGTTAGAGAGAAATTTGCCTTTGCGAAAAAAAGCATTGGAACTTCTTCGCCATTTGAGCCATTTCACCCAAGTCCATCTCATCTTCTGATTCTTCAATATCAGAGGATGATGAATTGGCGTTGAATGCCAAAGCTTTCTTCTTGGCCTCCGAAGGATTCATCATAGCTCGAATCTTTAATAGGTTCTCCCGTCTTACTTTATAAGACATGAGAGTCCCGATAAGATTCACAACTATGTAAGTCTTCACGTCATTGACCTCCTCGATGGCGATAGCTCTTCTTTCCCCTTTGGAGGTCATTCCCATTATGATCTTCCTTTCTTTTTCTGGTTCGGTGTATGTTTGGCCAAGAGCTTCTAGTTCATTGGTGATGTCGGTAAAACGTCCGTACATCGATGCTATGTTTTCATTTTTCCTGCATATGAAACATATCAAAGTTTTGCACGGCAACATAGAGTTTAGAAAGTTTTACCTTGTTCGTTCCCTCATGGTAACGACGAGATGGTTCCAAATTTGATATGCACTCTTACATGTGCATATCTTGTTGAACTCATTCTGGTCCAACGCACAATGAAGATCGTTCATTGCTTTTGCGTTGTTGACTTCGGCGGATTTCTCGGAAGCTGTCCATTTTTCGAAATCCTCTTCGGTGGGCTCGACGTATTCCTTGTGGAGGGTTCTCCAAAGTTCCTTAGGAACGTCTCCATCTGGCATTTCCAATAACCGAAGTTCATGACATTAAAACACGGAGGACGCACCGTAGATTGACCTTCAAAAAGAGTGGACGCTCCATCACGATCGTGATTGTTGTACGAAGTCGGTGGAGGAACGTTATTGTTGGATGCCATAGCTGTAACCTTAGGCTCTGATAACAATTGTAAGGACCATGGCTATGGAGAAAACACTAGAAGGGGTGTTGAATAGTGTTTAAGCAATTTAAAAAGATAGTTACACCAATTTAAATTCCTAACCAACAAAATAGTCGGAATAGAAATTAAATCCAAAATAACAAATACAAATGGAAGGATGTTTCAAGGGTTCGGATTACCCAAGTCACTACCCGACTTGTTCCCGGTAATCCTACGTCGCTTCCACCCAGTTAACAACCGGATACTCAAGTTAGAACCATAACTTGAGGTTTCCTTAAAACCCACTTGTAGCAAACCTACAAGTGAAATCGAAATACAATCGATTTTCCTTGACTTCCACAACTTGGGAGAAAGCAAACTACTCTCACAAACCGAAAGTAACACCAATAACGAAAGTTATAAAAGTATGAAATAAAACAACACTTACAAGCACCTATGCCTTGAAGTAGAACTTGAAGGAGAAGTGCGTTGTGTGTTCAAGACTCTCTTGGAAGAGAGGAAAAGCCCTTTCTCTTGACTGCACCAAATGCCTAGAAGATGTCTCTTTGGTTCTAGGTTAGAGAGCAAGAGATCAAAGATTGGAATTCTTACGACTTTTGGATTTGAGAGCTTTGATTGAGAGAATGAAAGCTTGAATGAATGAGAAAGTGACTAATGAACATTTCAATGGAACAGTAGATGCTCCTAATAAAGGTTTCTCAAATCCTTAAAACAGAATTAGCAAAACCCCTTTGAAATTCGTGAGGAAAAACTCAACGGATAGAATCTGGGCTCGCGACAGTCAACTGTTGAGGAAACCACAGTCGACTGCTGCACAGTTAGAGCGGGTAGGTGAGAATTTATAACGGTAACATACCACGTGGACAGTCGACTGATGAGGCATAGACAGTCGACTGTTGAACCAACATGTGACTGTAAATCCTACTACATGCGTCTGGCCGTAAGAAGGGTAAGTTGAAGAAATCTGGAAAACATCTGGGATAACAGGACAGATGATTGATGAAGAGAAGACAGTCGACTGTTAATTAGAACAGGCGATTGTAATTCCCTCTACAGATGACTGTCAAAACCCTGAGATTTTCCAGAGAGTTGAGTCAAAAAATTGGCTCACAGACAGACGACTGTTGCAGCATTGACAGTCGACTGTTCCAATGGACAGTCGAATGTAAATATAACAGTAGTCGACTGGCCAAATTAATCAGAGAGTTAGACTTTGGGCTTAAGACAGACATGCGACTAAATCACAAAACACAGTCGACTGTCACTTTGACAGGCGCCTGTGAATCGTTCATTAGTCGCATGTGACAGATAAAGCAGAGAAGCCCAAAACTAAACTGAAAAAGTTTGTGCACAATAGGCGACTGTAGAACAAAACACAGTCGACTGTTTTGAGACAGGAGACTGTAAATTGTTCAGCAGTCAATTATTAAAGATATCACATGCACAATTCAGATTGAAATGAATTGGAGTCTAAGGAAGATCGATCTAATGATATCCTAAGACAGAAATGAAGATGTGTGTGTGTGCTCCAATAATATTCTACTTCTAATCTACATACTAGAAGAGAAATAAAGAAATTACATTTGATGAACTCTCTCTTCCATCCAACGCATGAGTTTGAAGTCTTCTAGGAGCTTCAATCACCATCTATGATCATCCAATTTATTTCATTTGCTTTCAATGATCTTTGAGTGTCATCCATTGCTAGTAGATCTCCATAATGGGCTTAGGCAATGGATTAACTGCAAATAGGGGATTAGTCACAAGTATTTATATTTACTCATCATTAACACCAAGTAGGGAGAAGTCCAATACTCAACATCCCATGCTAATAAAGTGTCATGTTATGTTAAGTTTAGTATGCACGCTTATGATGTAATGTTTTTTTAGTCGAAGTATCATAGTTTACCAAAATATACCATGTAACATCCCATATTAGTGTAGACCATGTTGCCATTATACTTCCTTTCTTAGCTTTAAAATCATTATCATGTCAAATTATTAGGATGGCAATGGTAATATGACTAGTAGCTTCATGTTAGTCTGTCAATATGCTATAATAGCTATGTTAATGATATGCTTTAAAAATTTGAGTTTTGTCCTGTAGATTCAAAAATTCATATCTACTAATGTAGACCTCCAAATGGGATGATTCAAAATGTTTTGAAAAGGTCATGAAGTTAACTATAACTCTATAGAAGGAAGCAGAGCCTAGTTTTGACTATAGAATGTGTTAACAGAAGACTTTACCATGGTGTCAGTTTTAGACAGATTCTGCTACATTTTGAGAAAAAAATTCTTAACTCTCTCTACAAACCCCCAAATGACACAATCTTAGATAATTTGAAAACAGAACTTAAGCATCTACAACTTTTAAGTGTCCTAAACCAGATTATAACATTAGATAGCTGTTTTAGACTGATATATCAGAGTCTAGATTCCAAACAGAATTCTGTAGTTGTCACATAAATATCATGCTAAAGTTTGTGAAAATTATGGTGCTAAGAATGGTGATATTCATGCTTATGGATGTAATGTTGTTATCCAAGTACTATGTCACACAAATGCCATGTTATGCTCCTTACTCTCATATTAGCATACTTTATGACAAGATGCTTCCATACTATGATGTGTTTCATATTAAGAATGATAGAGTTATATGTTAATTGGAAACATAAGATGGCATAGTGTATGTGAAATTTGTCATGAAAAGAATGGTAGCTTAATAGAAATTAACACCACATAGACCAACGTGACCCATGGACCAGCGTGCCATGGAAATGCCGGACGCCACCTCCTGAATCCATTGGACCACCTCTTGAATCTATGTGTGGTATGATAGATGACATAGACGTATGTGCTACATAGACCGGCGTGCCACAGAAATGTCGGGGGCCACCTCCTGAATTCATAGGAGCCACCTCTAGAATCCATGAGTCGCATTGTAGGCACGTTGGCATAGATGAGATCCCTTAAGTATTGCATTTGTATTCATAACCATTCATATGCATCATGTGCATATCTATGATTGTCTGCCTTTACTTCACGCTTATTTAATTCTGTATCTCTTACTTTTCAATGTCTGCATGTGATGTTGTTTACTTTCGATGCATGTTAATTTAATAGACCTTATATACAGTACTTGTTCCTTATGCGTAAATAGTAGACTTGTTTACAGTAAAGTGACCAGACGCTAGTTAGGAAGAACAGTTCTAATACTAGACCATACCTAGCGATGTTAGGATTGCCTAATGGGTCACGTGTTGATGTTTCCAATTTACTTTTTCCACATTTCAGAGCAATAAAGCCATATCAGGCCTGACTCAGGAGTTAGCTTTCAGTTCGTGGTAGAGATGGAATCCTTAGAAGGTAGCCTCTTCAGTTGGTTCTCATGCTAGTCTAGGGAGTGAGTTGTACTGGTGTGGACCTTTATGTCTTTTGGGGATTTTTCTGGGATTTCTTCTATTTTTCACTTTTGTATTTGAGGATGAGATGATGTAAATAAAGATGTACCTTTGTTTTAATAATAAAGAATATTGGACTTGTATATGATTGTCTCTTATTTTCTGTGTTGGAGCATTACTTGTACTTTCCAGCATGTGGGCAGTGACCTGCATTATTCTTCTTGTAGACTCTTTCTTCCCTTTCTTTTTAACACTCGCTACTCTAGGAATATTTGGGACGGATTCGTACTTTTCGGGTATCATGGGAAGCGAGACATTATATTTGGTGGCACATGCAGGTCACTGCACTAAGGCGTGCATAAGGTAGTGCGGGTAATGCTCCATAGAGAATAGTCGTGTCTTAAGGTGGGTAGTGGCCTTAGAGACTAGACTTAGAAATTATTAGTATAGAGCCCTACCTATAGAAGGCTAAGAAAGAACCTGGTTCCAGGTGGATAGATTGTTACCTATAGTGACGTTCTACAAAATACACTGTTGTGTACATAGGTGCAGTTGGTATGTATTCATAGGTTGGGATAATTGGTTCTATATGTGTGCTATATGTTGCATATGTAAGGTATATGTTATGGATATTTCTTTATGGAAGTATGTGTAGTGTTAATATATAAGCATATGTAAGGATGTTTGTATGTATACACAGATAGAGTATATTGGTATGTGTGGATCTATCTATATTTCTGTTCGTTATGCATGTCTCTAGTTGTATGTGTATTTGTTATGACGATATATATAAATACATATGAGTGATACATATATCTAGCTGTATGAATGTATACTTGTATGTATGTATCTATGTATGTATGTTACTTATATGACATGGTGTTTGTGCTTGTACATATGTGTACATATGTCTATGCTTTGAATGTAGTAGGTGCATGTATGGCTATTGTATGAGTGTGGTATAATTGAATGTATGAAGTGATATGAATATAGGCATATGTATGTATGTATATGTTGTGGTTCCTTCATCGTGATGTTTATGGACTTGTAAGTAATATTGCTTGTGTTCAATGTGTTGGTTTATTGCATGTATATGTCATGTATACATATGTTTATATAACTATGTGGAGTACTGATCAGCTCGGAATTAACTCTGAAACGATGTCGTCTAACTGCAAGCGCACGGTATAGTGGCAAGAGGATATCGAGCACGGGGAAGCGGGTTTATTGGTGGATATGGATTATGGAATGTTGTAATGGTAATGGATGTGAATGTTGTGTCACTCAACATCGCAAATAGGGGATTCCACACAAAGAAAGAAAGAAATAAAATATAAAAGATTAGGGCTTTAGGACTCGCCACTAGGACCGTCGGATGTCGACGCTAGGCTAGGACTCTTACGTTGCATTAGGTTTATTGGGGATTGTCTCTCAGCTCGTACCACTCTCGTGGATTAGAGCTTCGAGGTACTTCGGTGGCTCTCATTGATGCAATGGCGATAGCCGTCAATGTAGTGATATAGTTTGTCGGTAGATCCCCTCAAAGCACGAGCCGGGCATGGTCACGAGCCTTGGTTGGATCTACTGAATCTCTAATTAAATCCAAAGGAAACTACTTAAGCTCATCAATTCCACAGACCGTGGGTATGATCTCAGTACGAGTTATCCCAGGGATTTGGCTGGATCAACCAAAGTAGAATCCATTTTGTATCCAACGCATCATAAAAATCCTATCTTTGCATCTAGATCCTAAAATCCTAGGTCTAATCTCTTAGCCCTAGTGGGATTACTCAAGCATAGCAAGCATTATGAAAACAGTAAAGATTATTGCTAGCATCATATAAAAACAATAAGAAGAACTAAAATGTAATTCAAAAGAATAGAAGTACTTAGCTTGATACATGGGACAGGCCTATGGCATGGCCTAAATCCCGAAAGATCGTCTCCAAAGAAACTCAAAAAAACTCTCTAGAAAACTCTTCTAAGCTCCCAAAAAGTATACACAAGTTCCCCCCTAAAAATGACGGCTGACCTCCTAATATCCCCCTCAAAAATCCTCTCCAAATCGTTCCCTAGAGAAGATCTGGATGCAACTTACGCCCTGGGCCCACGGCGACTCGGTCCGAGCAGGAAGCTGCTCGATCGAGTCGTCAAAAATATGGATGTGTCGTCCAAAACCGTGCTCTGCTTGCTCGAGCTGAGTAAAGCCTGCTCAGTCGAGTTGTCACTCTGCTCGGTCGAGTATGTATCTGCTCGGTCGAGTCTGTCAGTGGATCGAGCTTTTTCAAAAATGTCGTTCTGTCTACTCGGCCCGAGTAGGCTTTGCTCGGTCGAGTCGTCATCTGACTCGGTTAACCAAGTCCTGTTCGGTCGAGTAGGGGTCGAAAATAGATTTCAACAGCATTTAAACAGCATTTTTCACTCTGCTCGGTCGAGTAGGAGGCCAAAACAGATTTCAGAACTGCAACATCAGCTTGCAGAAATTTCCCAGAGCTCATCTGACCTCCGATTGGTGCGTTCTTGGTGAAGTTGGAACCATCTCGAAGTCTATTTTCTGGGAAAAATATCGGAAAAATACTGCAAAATCTCAGGTGATAGTAGATTGTAAAAGAGTGCACGGCTGTCCTGTTTCCATCACTTCGGGTCGCTCGATTTTTTCGCCGTATTATAGCTCGATCAAGTGACCTGGAATCCATGAGTCATGGTACTATAGAACCATGCTTTCTTCATTCTCCTCTTCTTCGCTCCTTCTCTCTTGTCCCTTCCTTGCTCTCGGCAGATTTGAGTCGCCGAACACGACGCCTCAGGAGCTCTAGTGTCGAAGCACGCACTCTCTCCTCCAATATACATCAAATTTCTCAAATTCCCTTAAATGCAACCAAATTGTCTTAAAGTACAATAGTTCCAATTATGAGCGTAAAAGCGTATGAAATGTGTAATTGAACAATAATTTTGACATGTAATAATATAGATAAAATGTGGAATATAATGACACATCAAGTACTTGTATGAAACTGTGGTGCATGAATACTAGGGTGTTTATATATCTTCTTGAATGTTGTGTTTGTGTAGTGTATGTATGTATATACGATACATATAGCTATGTGTGGTTTGAGTATATGTAGTGTTGTTTGTATTTCGTGGGTAGGACTACCCTTAGATTCATTTAGCCTTTGTTTAGACCCTTAACTGTAGAAAGTTCGAGGACGGACTTTGTTTTTAAGGTGGGTAGAATGTAATACCCTGTTTTCGTATATGCAGGTATAATGTACGTATTTCTAGACGTATTTGTACGTATGAAATTTTCAGGTATTTTATAAATTTTACATAATTTTCTACTTACCAAATTATTTTTAAATAATTATTTTAAACATAATTTGGATTAAATGGATTAGTATTTAGATGGTATACTTGGTATTTGGTGAGTAAGGGTATTTTAGGGGAGTATTTCTATTTATTAGAAAATAGAAATCCCTAGATTTCCTAATGGAGACACCTAGCCAAAGAGGTGTCATCACCGCTTTGATTTTCACCTAACTCTCTCCATTTGGCAAGCTAAGAGGGAATTAAGGGATGACGAGGAAGAGTGGATGAATAAAAGAGAAGAAATTGGGAAAAATTAGAAGAAGAAGAAGAAGAAGAAGAAGAAGAAGAAGAAATTCAAGTTCTCATTCCTTCTTCTCTCTCCCCTCTCCTCCCTTTGCACCTCCCACTCCACCCCCACCTCCATCTCCATCTCCTTAATTCAATTCCCATATTGACATCCACCATTGGCGCTTAAATTATGGAAGAAGAAAGCTTGAGGTTAATGGGGTCTTCAAGGAGAAGAAGGGCCAAAGAAATTAAGAAGGAGATATTTGAAGTAGGAGTTGTAACGTCCTAGTTAGGATGTAGTTTTAGGATTGTGGTTATAGAGTTTCATCACCTAGTTAATTTTAAGTTGGAATTTGATGTACAATTGTAGTTTAAGCCCCATGCTAGTAAAGTGCCATGGTATATTAAGTTTAGTATGCATGCTTATGATGTTATGTTTTATTTAGTGGAGATATAGGTTTGCCAAAATATACCATGTAACATCCCAAACTAGTGTAGACCATGTTGCCATTATGCTTCCTTTTTTAGCTTTAAAATCATTATCATGTCAAATTATTAGGATGACAATGGTAGTAAGACTAGTAGCATCATGTTAGTCAGTCAATATGCTATAATAGCTATGTTAATGATATACTGTAAAATTTTCAGTTCAAAAATTCATATCTGCTAGTGTAGATCTCCAAATGGGATGATTCAAGATGTTTTGGAAAGTTCATGAGGTTAAATACAACTCTCTAGAAGAAAGCAATGCCTAGTTTTGAATGTAGGAAGGTGTAAATAGACGACTTTACCATGGTGTCAGTTTTAGACAGATTCTGCTACATTGTGAAAAAAATTCATAACTCTCTCTACCCAAATGACACAATCTTAGATAATTTGGAAACAAAACTTAAGCATCTACAACTTTTATGTTCAGCACTAAACCAGATTATGGCCTTAGATAGATGTTTTAGACTGACATATAAGAGTCCAGATTTAAAACAGAATTCTGTAGTTGTCATATAAATATCATGCTAAAGTTTGTGAAAATTATGGTGCTAAGAATGGTGATATTCATGCTTATGGATGTAATGTTTTTATCCATGTAGTAAATTATATTATGAGAATAGTTCATGCTTATGGATGTAATGTTATGCTTGTACTATGTGACACAAATTCCATATTATGCTCCTTATTCTCATGTTAGCATACTATATGACAATATGCTTCCATAGCATGATGTGTTTCATATTAGGAATGATGGAGTAATATGTTAATAGGGAACATAAAATGTTATAGTGTATGTGAAATTTGTCATGAAAAGAATGGTAGCTTAACAGAAATTAACACCACATAGACCAAAGTGCCCCCATTGACCAGCGTGCCATGGAAATGTCGGACGCCACCTCCTGATACATTGGGCCACCTCTTGAATCTATGTGTGGTATGATAGATGATGTGGACGTACGTGCTACATAGACCAGCGTGCCATAGAAATGTCAATGGCCACATCCTGAATTCATGGGAGCCACCTCTAGAATCCATGAGTCACATTGTAGGCACGCTGGCATAGATGGGATCCCTTAGGTATTGCATTTGTATTCATAACCATTCATATGCATCATGTGCATATCTATGATTGTCTGCCTTTACTTCACGCTTATTTAATTCTGTATCTCTTACTTTTTAATATCTGCATGTATGTTGTTTACTTTCCCTGCATGTTAATGCAGTAGACCTTATGTACAGTACTTGTTCCTTATGCGTAAATAGTAGACCTATTTATAGTAAAGTGACCAGGCACTAGTTAGGAAGAACAGTTATAAAACTAGCAATGTTAGGATTTCTTACTGGGTCTCGTGTTGATGTGTCCCATTTTTTCAGATTTCAAAGCAGTACACCCAGATCAGTCCTGACTCAGTAGTTATCTTTCAGTTCGTGGTAGTGATGGAATCCTCAGAGAGCAGCCTCTTCGGTTGGTTCTTAAGGTAGTCTAGGGAGTAAGTTATACTGGTGTGGACCTTTATGTCTTTTGGAGATTTTTCTGGGATTTCTTCTGTTTTTCACTTTTGTATATGAGGAATAGATGATGTAAATAAATAGGTACCTTTGTTTTAATAATAAAGAATATTGGACTTGTATATGATTGTTTCATAATTTCTGTGATGAAGCATTACTTGTACTTTCCAGCATGTGCACAGTGACCTGCATAATTCTTCCTGCACAGTGACCTCTCTTCCTTCTCTTTCTTTTTAAAACTCGCTGCTTTAGAAATAATTGAGACGGATTCGTACTTCTCGGGTATCCTGGAGAGTGGGGCGTCACATTTGGCAGCCCATATAGGTTACCACAGTACGACGTGCGTAAGGTAGTGTGGGTAATGCTCCATAGAGAAAAGTCGTGTCTTAGGGTGGGTAGTGGCCTTAGAGTTTAGACTGAGACATTATTAGTAAAGAGCCCTACCTATTGAAGGATAAGCAAGAACCTGGTTCCAGGTGTATAGATAGTCACTTATGTGTGACGTTCTACGGTATACACTGCTTTGTATATAGGTGTAGTTGGTATGTGTTCATGGGTTGGTATTGGTTCTATATGTGTGCTATATGTTTCATATGTAAAGTATATGTTATAGATATTTCTTTATGGACGTATGTGTAGTTTTAATATATAAGCATAATTAAGGATGTTTGTATGCATACATAGATAGAGATATTTGTATGTATGAATGTATCCATGTGTGTGTTCGTTATGTGTGTCTCTTGTTGTATATGCATTTGTTATGACGATATATAAAAAACATATGAGTGATACGTATATCTAGCTGTTTGAATGTATACTTGCATGTATGTATTTATGTTTGTATGTTACTTATGTGACTTGTTGTTTGTGCTTGTACATATGTATACATATGTCTATGATATGAATGTAGTATGTGCATGTACGGCTATTGTATGAGTGTGGTATACTTGAATGTATGAAGTGATATGAATGTAGGCATATGTATATATGTATGTGTTGTGGTTCCTTCATCGTGGTGTATATGGACGTGTAAGTAATATTGCTTGTGTTTGATGTGTTGGTGTAGTGCGTGTATATGTCATGTGTACATATGTTTGTATAACTATGTGGAGTACTTGTATGAAAATGTGGTGTATAAATACTATGGTGTATATATATATCTGCTTGAGTGTTGTGTGTGTGCAGTGTATATATGTTTAGGCGATACATATAGCTATGTGTGGTTGGAGTATACGTAGTGTTGTTTTTATTTCATGGGTGAGACGACCCTTAGATCCATTTAGCCTTTGGTTAGACCCTTAAATTTAGAAAGTCCGAGGATGGGCTTTGTTTTTAAGGTGGGTAGAATGTAATACCCGGTTTTCGTATACACAGGTATAATATACATATTTCTAGACGTATTTGACAGTATGAATTTTTTGGGTATTTTTATAAATTTTCCATAATTTTCTAATGACCAAATCATTTTTAAAATTTTTTTAAACATCATTTGGTTAAAATGGATGAGTATTTAGATGGTATACTTGGTATTTGGTGAGTAATGGTATTTCATTAGAGTATTTCTATTTAGTAGAAAATAGAAATCCCTAAATTTCCTAAAGGAGACACCTAGCCTAAGAGGTGTCATCACCTATTTTATTTTCACCTAACTCTCTCCATTTGGAAAGCTAAGAGGGAATTAAGGGATGATAAGGATGAGGGGATGAATAAAAGAGAAGAAATTGGGAAAAAGAAACCGAAAAAGAAGTAGAAAAAATTCAAGTTCTCATCCCCGCTTCTAACTCCCCTCTCCTGCCTTTGCACCTCCCACTCCACCACCATCTCCTTAATTCAATCCCTCTATTGACATCCACCATTGTTGATTAAGGTATGGAAGAAGAAAGCTTGAGGATTGATGGGGTCTGCAAGGAGAAGAAGGGTCGGAGATAAGAAAAATTGGCAAAAAGGTTTGTTGGAACTGGGAGATCGCCATAATCGACGACAAAAATAACAGAAGACAAAATTTGGCCTCAAAAAAATCATATTATTTAATAAAAAGATACATATCTTCCAGAAAATATAGAAAATAGGCTCGATGTCAGAAAAATATGCAAAATTGTTCGTTGGAACAGGGAGATCATCATCTTCAACTAAAAAATAAGAGGAGCCAAACTTAGGCTATAAAAATCATCATTTAATAAAAGATCAATATCCTCAATTAACTGTATAAAATAGCCCCGAGCTAAAAAAAACCCGCAAAAATGTCCGTTGGAAACAAGAGATCGCCATCTTCAACTGAAAAATAAGAGAAGACAAACTTAGGCTATAAGAATCATATCATTTAATAAAAGATTCATATCTTCAATAAAATATAGAAAATAGCCCCCAGCTCAGAAAAATCCGCAAAAATGTCCGTTGGAACCGGGAGATCGCCATCTTCAACAGAAAAATAAGAGAAGATAAAATAAGGCCAAAAAATCAAATCATTTAATAAAATGATTCATATCTTTTAAAAATGTAGAAAATAGACCAGTTCTCAAAAAGATCCGCAAAAATTTCAGTTGGAACCAGAAGATCGCTATCTTCAATTGAAAAATAAGAGAAGACAAAATTATGATATAAAAATTATATCATTTAATAAGAAGGATATGAGCACACACTCCAAACTTGGAGAAATGAAAAAGGGAGTGATAAGCTCTCAACAAAGATGGTTCACTGGCCTGACAAATGCAAATAGCTAATCAACGTTATAGGAAAGCGACCTGCTACTAGACCACTTGCGCAACCACGAACACAAGTTTAACCAATCCACACAACAACACACTTGGGTTGAAGCATGAATTGGGGGCTTTTGCGAATTTGGATCTCCAATCTTAAAAGGATGATTGACAAGGCAATGTTTCACAAGAGCTAAAGAAGATATAAAAAAACTCTCACAATTTGTGAAGAACACTCAATTCTGAATTGATAATCTGATTGATTCATGCGTGTTACAAAAGGATTACATGCTCTATTTATAGGTAGAGCTTGAAAGCTAAAAAGACTCTCTAATTAATGACAACTAATGGATTTTTGGTAGCCCATTAGTCATCATAATGACCTGGAATAAGTAAAAGACAAAAATGTGACCTAGGGAAGACCAAAAGACAACATGAAATTATGAGCCTAATGCCATGCACGAAAATTACATTTATAATTCATAAGTTTATGCTTCTTGGCTCTAGATCTCCCCAATGAATTCAGATTTAAAAGTAGTTGTTGCACTTGACTCTTTAGCTTCCCAATGAATTCAGATTTAGCTTCCACATGAATTCGGATTTAATGGTGATTGTTGCACTTGACTCTTTAGCTTCCCCTATGAATTCAGATTTATTGGATGCAAATGACTCTTGATCTTTCCCCTTGAATTCTGATTTATTGTTGCACAGGACTCTTGATCTTTCCACATGAATGCATTCAGATTTATGGCCACATGACTCTTGATCTTCCCCCATGAATGCATTTAGAATTATGGCCTTAGTTTCTTGGGCTTGGATTAGCAAGACTAAGGCCTCTTTGTGGACACAACTTTCTTGGGCCGTCAATACTTCTACTTGTGCTCTAATTGCATTTTGCTTTCTTTTTAGCATTCCTCTTGTTATTAGTCCTTTACTTAGAATTAGGTCTTCATTTTGTAAGTTATTGGGGGATGTCACATCATCCATTTTCAACTAAAAAAATAAGAGAAGATACACTTAGGCTATAAAAATCATCATTTATTTAAAAGATTCATATCCTCAATTAACTGTATAAAATAGCACCGAGCTCAGAAAAATCCGCAAAAATGTCCATTGGAAACAGGAGATCGCCATCTTCAACTGAAAAATAAAAGAAGAAAAACGTACGATATAAAAATCATATCGGTAAATTAAAAAATTCATATCTTCCATAAAATGTAGAAAATAGCACCGAGCATCGAAAAATCCGCAAAAATTTCCGTTGGAACCGAAAGATAGCCATCTTCAACTGAGAAATAAGAATAGCCATAATTAGGCCAAAAATAATATCATTAATAAAAATATCCATATCTTCAAGAAAATTTAGAAAATAGCCTAAGGACAGAATAATATACAAAGATGTCCGTAGGAACTGGGAGATCACAATCTTCAACTGAAAAATAGGAGAAGACAAATTTAGGCTAAAAATCATATCATTTAATAAAAAGATCCATAACTTCCCGAGAATGTTGGAAATAGACTTGAGCTCAGAAAAATCCGCAAAAATATCCGTTGAAACCGGGAAATCGCCATCTTCAACTGCAAAAAATTAAGGGAAGACAAAATTAGGCTAATATCATATCATTTAATAAAAAGATCCAAAATTCCCGAAAATGTTGGAAAGAGACTCGAGCTTAGAAAAATCCGCAATAATTTTCGTTAAAACCGGGATATCGCCATCTTCAACTGCAAAAAATAAGTGAAGACAAAAGTAGGCTAAAAATCATATCATTTAATAAAAAGAGTCATATCTACAATAAAATATAGAAAATAGCCCCGAGGACAGAAAAATCCCTAAAAATACCCGTTGGAACAGGGAGATCGCCATCTTCAACTAAAAAATAAGAGAGATACCATTTAATAAAATGATCCATATCTTCCAGAAAATACAGAAAATAGCCCCGAGCTCAGAAAACTTCGTCAAAATATCTGTTGGAACATGGAGATTGATATCTTCAACTGAAAAATAAGAGAAGACAAAATTAGGCACAAATCATAATATTTAACTAATAGATGCATATCTTCTAGAAAACATGGAAAATAGCTCCGAGTTAAGTAAAATCTGCAAAAATGTCTGTTTGAACCGGGAGATCACCATCTTCTATTTAAAAATAAGAGAAGACAAAATTAGGCTCTAAAATCATATTTTTTAATTTAAAGAAAAAGATCTTATAAAAAATTTAGAAAATAGCCAGGAGCTCAGAAAAAGACGCAAAAACATCCGTTGGAACCAGTAGATCACCATCTTAATCTTAAAAAAGAAGAAAAAATTAAGCTTACAAACCAAATTATATAATAAAAAGATCCATATCTTTCAGAAAAAGTAGAAAATAGCTTCTAGGTCAAAAAATTCGGCAAAAAAAATCCGTTGGAACCGAGAGAACGCCATCTTCAATTTAAAAATAAGAGAAGACAAAATTAGGTCAAAAATCATATCATTTAATAAAAAGATCCATATCTTCCATAAAATGTAGAAAAATTGCCCTGCACTTAGAAAATCTGCAAAAATGTCAGTTGGAACCGGGAGATTGCCATCTTCATCTGAAAAATATGAGAAGACAAAATTAGGCCATAAAATTCTTATTATTTATTAAAAAGATACATATCTTCCAAAAAATATGGAAAATAGCCTCTAGGTCAAAAAATCTACAATAATGTCCGTTGGAACCGGAAGAACGCCATCTTAAACTAAAAAAAATAAGAGAAGACAAAAGTAGGCCAAAAATCATATCATTTAATAAATGATCCATATCTTCCATAAAATGTAGAAAAATAGCCGTTGGAACCGGTAGATCGTCATACTCAGCTGAAAAAATAAGAGAAGACAAACGTAGGATATAAAATTATATCATTTAATAAAAGATCCATATCTTACATAAAATGTAGAAAATAGCACCGAGGTTCGAAAAATCTGCAAATATGTCCGTTGGAATCGGTAAATCGCCATCTTTAACAAAAAAATAAGAGAAGACAAAATTAGGCCAAAAGTCATATTATTTAATAAAAAGATGCATATCTTCCCGAAAATGTAGAAAATAGCTCCGAGATAGAATAATCTACAAAAATGTCTGTTGGAACTGGGAGATCGACATCTATCAACATGTAAAAAAGATAAGACAAAATTAGGCCAAAAATCATTTCATTTCATTAAAAAATGCATTCTTGCAGAAAATGTAGAAAAATTGTCCCAAGCTAAGAAAGGTCCGCAAAATTGTCCCTTGGAACCGGTAGATCACATCCTTCACCTAAAAATAAGAGAATAAAAATGTATCCTATAAAAATTATCTCATTTAGTAAAAAGATACATATCTTCCATAATATGTAGAAAATAGCATTGAGCTTAGAAAAATCCGCAAAATATCAGTTGGAACCATCTTCAACTGAAAAATAAGAGAAGCCAAAATTTGGCCAAAACTCAAATCATTCAATAAAAAGATCCATATCTTCCAAGAAATTTAGAAAATAGCCCCAAGGACAGAATAATATGCAAAACATGTACGTTGGAACCGTGAGATCGACATCTTCAGCTGAAAAATAAGAGAAGACAAAATTTGTCCAAAAAATAATATCATATAATAAAAAGGTCCATAAAATCATATTTCCCGAAAAATGTAGAACAATAGACCCTGAGTTTAGAGTAATCCGCAAATATGTTTGTTGAAATCAGGCGATCGCCATCTTCAACTAGAAAATAAGCGAAGACAAAATTAGACTATAAAAATCATATTATTTAATATAAAGATCTATATATTATATAAAATGTAGAAAATATCCCTGAGCTCAAACAAATCTGCACAAATGTAAATTGGAACCGAGAGGTCGCCATCATTAATTGAAAAAAGAGAAGACAAATTTGGGCCAAAAAATCATTTCATTTAATAAAAATATCCATGTCTTCCAAAGTGTAGAAAAATAGTCCCAAGCTAAGAAAAATCCGCATAAACGTCTGTTGAAACGGGTAGATCTACATCTTCAACTGAAAAAGAATAGGAGAAGACACATATAGGCTATAAAAATCATATCATTTAATTAAAAGATCCTCATCTTTAATAAAATATAGAAAATAGCACCCTACTCATAAAAATTCGTAAAAATCTTCGTTGGAACCGAGAGATCACTATCTTCAATTGAAAAATAAGAGCAGAAAAATTATATCATTTATAAAAAGATACATATATTTCAGAAATTTAGTAAAATAGCCCCGAGGTCAGAATAATACGCAAAAATGTCTGTTGGAACCGAAATATTGGCACTTCAACTGAAAATAAGAGAAGACAAAATGAAACCTTAAAAATCATATCATTTAATATAAAGATCTATATCTTCGAGAATATGTATAAAATAGCCTGGATCTCAGAAAATCCGCAAAATTGTTTGCTGGAACCTAGAGATCGCCATCTTCAACTGAAAAAATAAGAGAAGACAAACGTAGGCTATAAAAATAATATCATTTAATAAAAAGTTCTATATCTTATATAAAATGTAGAAAATTGCACCGAGCTCAAAAAATTCGTAAAAATGTTCGTTGGAAACGGGAGATCGCCATCTTTAACTACAAAAATAAGAGAAGACAAAATTAAGTTATAAAAATCATATCATTTAATATAAAGATTTATATCTTACAGGAAATGTAGAAAATATCCCGGAGCTCAGAAAAATCCGTAAAAATATTCGTTGGAACTGGGAGATCATTATCTTCATCCGAAAAACAGGGAAGACAAAATTAGGCCAAAAATCATATCATTTCATAAAAAATCCATATCTTCCAGAAAATGTAGAAAAACAGTCTCATGTTAAGAAAATCTGCAAAAAGGTCCATTGGAACCGGGAGATCGCCATCTTCAACTAAAAAACAAGAGAAGACAACAGTAGTCTATTAAATCATATAATTTATATGAATGTAGAAAATAGCACTAGGCATATAAAAATCTGTAAAAATGTCTGTTGGAACAGGGAGAATGCCATCTTCAGCTGAAAAAATAAGAGAAGACAAAATTAGGCCAAAAATCATATTATTTAATAAAAAGATATATCTTCCAGAAAATTTCGAAAATAGTCCCGAGGTTAGAATTCTACACAAACTGTCCGTTAGAAACGGGAGATCGCTATCTTCAACTGAAAAAAAATAAAAGAAGACAAATTAGGCAAAATCATATCATTTAATAAAATGATCCAATACTTCTCGAAAATGTTGAAAAATAGCCCCGAGCTCAAAAATCCACAAAAATGTCTCTTTTGGAACCGGGAAATCGCCATCTTCAACTGAAAAATAAGAAATGACAAAATTAGGTTATAACAATCATATCATTTAATATAAAGATTCATATTATACAAAAAATATATAAAATATCTCTTAGCTCAAAATAAATCCGCACAAATGTCCATTAGAACCGGGAGATTGCCATCTTCAAAGTAAAAAAATAGAAGACAAAATTAGGCCAAAAAATCATATCATTTCATAAAAGATACATTTCTTCCAGAAAATGTAGAAAAATAGGCTGAAGTTAAGAAAAATCTGCAAAAAATATCCATTGGAATCGGTGATCGCCATCTTCAACTGAAAACATAAGAGAAGACAAAGTAGGCTATAAAAATCATATTATTCAATAATAAGTTCTATACCTTCCATAAAATGTACAAAATAGTATCGAGCACCAAAAATACGCAAAAATGTCCGTTGGAATCGTTAGATCGGCATCTTCAACTTAAAAATAAGAGAAGACAAAATTCGGCTATTAAAATCATATCATTTAAAAAAATACATAACTTTTCGAAAATGTATAAAGTAGCTCTGAGTTCAGAAAAATCTGCAAAAATGTTTGTTGGAACCGGGGTGATCGCCATCTTCAACTGGAAAAATAGGAGAAGAAAAAATTAGGTCAAAAATTCACATCATTTAATAAAAAGAGCTATAACTTCCCGAAAATGTAGAAACATAGCCCCGAGCTCAAAACAATCGGCAAACATGTCCATTGGAATTGGGGGATCGCCATCTTCAACTAAATAATAAGAGAAGACAAAATTAGGTTATATAAATCATATCATTTAATATAAAGAGTCATATCATACAGAAAATGTAGAAATTAGGTCAAAGCCCGGAAAAATCTGAAAAAATGTCAGTTAGAACCAGGAGATCGTCATCTTCAACTGAAAAATTAAAGAAGACAAAATTAGGCCAAAAAATCATATCATTTAATAAAAAGATATATATCTGCCATAAAATGTAGAAAATAGCACCGAGATCAAAAAAATCCACATAAACGTCAGTTGGAACCAGGAGATTGCAATATTCAACTGAAAAAAGAGAAGACAAAGTTAGGCCAACAAATCATATCGTTTAATAAAAAGATTCGTATCTTCAAGAATATGTAAAAAAGCCCAAAGGTAAGAAAAATCCGCAAAAATGTCCGTTGGAACCTAGAGCTCGCCATCTTCAACTGAAAAATCTGAGAAGACAAACTTAGGCTATAAAAATTATGTCATTTAATAAAGATATTCGTATCATTAATCAAATGTAGAAAATAGCCTGGAGTTCAGAAAAATCTGCGAAAATGTCTTTTGGAATCTTCAATTGAAAAAAAAGAGAATGCAAAATTATGCAAAAATTCATATCATTAATAAATAGATCCAGGTCTTTCAAAAAATGTAGAAAATAGTCTTGCGGTCAGAAAAATCCGCCAAAATGTCTGTTGGAATCGGGAGATCGCCATTTTCATCTGAAAAATAAGAGAAGCCTAACTTAGTATACGAAAATCATATCGTTTAATAAAAATATCCAAAAAATGTCTATTGGAACCGGGAGATCACCATCTTCAACTGAAAAAATAAGAAAATACAAACTTAGGATATAATAATCATATCATTTAATAAAAAGATACATGTCTCCAATAAAAAGTAGAAAATAGCCTCGAGCTCAGAAAAATTCCTAAATATGTCTGTTTGAATCGGGAGATCGCCATTTTCAACTGAAAAATATAAGAAGACAAAATTAGGCTATAAAAATCATAAGATTTAATATATATTTATATCTTTTAGAAAATATAGAAAATAGCCCAGATTTGAGAAAAATGCGCAAAATGTCTGTTGGAACTGGGAGATCGCCATCTTCAACAAAAAAAATAAGAGAAGACAAAATAAGGCTATAAAATTATCTCATTTAGTATAAAGAACCATGTCTTACAGAAAATGTAGAAAATTAACGGAGATAAGAAAAATTTGCAAAATGGTCTGTTAGAACCGGGAGATCGCCATATTCAACAAAAAAATAAGAGAACATAAAATTAGGCCCAAAAATCATATTATTTAATAAAAAGATATATATCTTCCAGAAAATATAGAAGATAGGCTCGATGTCAGAAAAATCCGCAAAATAGTCCTGTTGGAACAAGGAGATCGCCACCTTCAACTAAAAAAATAAAAAAGACAAACTTAGGCTATAAAATCATTATTTGATAAAGATCAATATCCTCAATTAACTGTATAAAATAGCCTTGAGCAAAAAAAACCACAAAAATGTCCGTTACAAGTAAGAGATCGCCATCTTCAACTGAAAAATAAGAGAAAACAAACTTAGGCTATAAAAATCATATTATTTAATAAAAAGATTCATATCTTCCATAAAATATAGAAAATATCCCCCAGCTCGGAAAAATCCACAAAAATGTCTGTTGGAACCGGGAGACCGCCTCCTTCAATAGAAAAATAAGCGAAGATAAAATATGGCCAAAAAATCATATCAATTAATAAAATGATCCATATCTTTTAGAAAATGTAGAAAATAGCCCAGATCTCAGAAAAATCTGCAAAAATTTCAGTTGAAAACCGGAAGATCGCCATCTTCAACTGAAAAATAAGAGAAGACAAAATTAGAATATAAAAATTATATCATTTAATACAAAGATCCCATGTCTTACAGAAAATGTAGAAAATTGTCCGGAGCTAAGAAAAATTCTTAAAAAGGTCCGTTGTAACCGGGAGATCGCCATATTCAATGAAAAAATAAGAGACGACAAAATTAGGCCCAAAAATCATATTATTTAATAAAAAGATCCATATCTTCAAAAAATATAGAAATTGGCTCGAGGTCAAAAAAATCCGTAAAAATGTCCGTTGGAACAGGAGATCGCCATTGATGTGAAACCAGGGAGGTGGCCTGATTTTCACGGTGTAGATTATTCAAGGAACTCAGAACAAACTTAAAAAGAAGGATAAGAACACACACTCCAAACTTGGAGAAAGGAAAAAGGGAGTGATAAGCTCTAAACAAAGATGGTTCAATGTCCTGACAAATGCAAATAGCTAACCAACGTTATATGAACGCAATCTGCTACTTAGACCACTTGCCCAACCACGAACACGAGTTTAACCACTCCACACAGCAACACACTTGGGTTGAAGCACGAATTGGGGGCTTTTGCAAATTTGGATCACCAATCTTAAAAGGAAGATTGAAAAGGTAAGGTTTTACAAGAGCTAAAGAAGATATAAAAACTCTCACAATTTGTGAAGAACATTCAATTCTAAATTGACAATCTGATTGATTCATGCTTGTTACAAAAGGATTGCATGCTCTATTTATAGGTAGAGCTTGGAAGCTAAAAAGACTCTCTAATTAAGGACAACTAATGGCTTTTGGTAGCCCATTAGTCATCATAATGACCTGGAATAAGTAAAAGACATAAATGTGACCTAGGGAAGATGACAACATGAAATTATGAGTTTAATGTCATGCACGAAAATTACATTTATAATTCATAAGTTTATGCATCTTGGTTCTAGCTCTTCCCAAAAAATCAGATTTAAATGTCGTTTTTGCACTTGACTCTTCAGCTTCCCAATGAATTCAAATTTAAAGGTGGTTGTTGCACTTGACTCTTTAACTTCCCCCATGAATTCAGATTTATTGGATGCAAATGACTCTTGATCTTCACCCATGAATGCATGCAGATTTATGGCCACATACTCTTGATCTTCCCCCATGAATGCATTCAGATTTATGGCCACCTAACTCTTGATCTTCCCCCATGAATGCATTTAAAATTATGGCCTTAATATCTTGGGCTTGGATTAGCAAGAATAAGGCCTCTTTGTGGGCACAACTTTCTTGGGCCAGCAAGGCTTCTACTTATGCTCCAATTTCATTTTACATTCTTTTTAGCATTCCTCTTGTTATTGGTCCTTCACTTAGAATTAGGTCTTCATTTTGTAAGTTATTGGGCAGGTCACATCATCCATTTTCAACTAAAAAAATAAGAGAAGATACACTTAGGCTATAAAAATCATCATTTATTTAAAAGATTCATATCCTCAATTAACTGTATAAATTAGCTCCGAGCTCAGAAAAATCCGCAAAAATGTCCATTGGAAACAGGAGATCGACATCTTCAACTGAAAAATAAGAGAAGACAAACTTAGGCTATAAAATCATATCACTAAAAAAAGATCCGTATTATCCATAAAATATAGAAAATAGCCCTCAGCTCAGAAAAATCCGAAGAAATGTCCGTTGGAACCAGGAGATCGCCATATTTAACTGAAAAATAGACAAGACAAACTTAGTCTATAAAAATCATATCAATTAATAAAAAGAGCCATATGTTCCATAAAATGTAGAAAATCGGTCGAAGCTCAAAAAAATCCACAAAAATGTCTGTTGGAACTGGGGGATCGCAATCTTCAACTGAAAAATAAGAGATGACAAAATTAGGCCAAAAAATCATATCCTTTTATAAAAATATTCATATCTTTCATAAAGTATAGAAAATAACCCAGTGCTCTGAAAAATCCGTAAAAATGTCCGTTGGAACCGAGAGATTGCCATCTTCAACTGAAAAAAGAGAAGACAAAATTAAGCCCCAAAATCGTATCATTTAATAAAAAATACATATCTTACAAAAATGTAGAAAAATAGTCCGAAGCAAAGAAAAGTCTGCAAAAATGTACGTTGGAACCGGTAGATCGCCATCTTCACCTGAAAAAATATGAGAAGACAAAATTAGGCCAAAAATCATATTATTTATTAAAAAGATTCATATCTTCCAGAAAATGTGAAAATAGACTAGGTCAAACAAATCTGCTAAAATGTTCGTTGGAACCCGGAAAACACCATTTTAATTGAAAAATAAGAGAAGACAAAATTAGGCTAAAAATCATATCATTAAATAAAATGATCCATATCTTCCATAAAATGTAGAAAAAAAGCCCCAGACTAGAAAAATTTGTAAAATGTCCGTTGGAACCGGTAGATAGCCATATTCAATTGAAAAAAATAAGAGAAGACAAACACTGGACATAAAAACATATCAATTATTAAAAAGATCCATATCATACATAAAATATAGAAAATAGCACCGAGCTGCGAAAAATCCGTAAAACGTCTTTTGGAACCGACAGATCATCATTTTTAGCTGAAAAATATGTGAAGACAAAAAAATTAGGTCAAAAATCAGATCATTTAATAAAAAGATGCATTTCTTGCATAAAATTTAGAAAATAGCTCTGAGATAATAATAATCTGCAAAAATTTCTATTGGAATCGGTAGATCGCCATCTTCAACTAAAAAAATTAAGAGAAGACAAAATTAGGCCAAAAATCAAATCATTTAAAAAATAACGTTATCTTCCAGATAGCTCCGAGCTAAGAAAAATCCGCAAAAATGTCTGTTTGAATCGGGAGATCACCATCTTAAACTGCAAAGTAAGATCAGACAAAATTAGGCTATAAAAACCATATCATTTAAGAAAAAGATAGATAACTTTTCGAAAATGTAGAAAAATAGTCATGAGCTCAGAAAAATCGGTAAAAATGTCAATTGCAACCAGGAGATCGCCATTTTCCACTGAAAAATAAGAGAAGATAAAAATTAGGCTATAAAAATCAAATCATTTAATATAAAGATCCATATCAAACGGAAAATGTATAAAATAGCCCGTAGATCAAAAAAATTTGCAAAAATATCCGTTGGAACTGAAAGAAATCATATGAATTAATATAAAGATCCGTATCTTCCAGAAACTATAGAAAATAACCTCGAGCTCAGAAAAATAAGTAAAAAGTTCTGTTGGAACCTAGAGATCGCCATCTTCAATTGAAAAATAAGAGAAGATAAAATTAGGCTATTAAAATCATATCATTTAATATAAAGATCCATATCTAACAGAAAATGTAGAAAATAGTCTGGAGCTCAGAAAAATCCGCAAAAATTTCCGTTGGAACCAGGAGATCGCTATCTTCATTTAAAAAATAAGAGAAGACAAAATCAGGCTATAAAATCATACCATTTATATAAAGATCAATACCTTACAGAAAATGTAGAAAATAGCACAGAGCTAAGAAAAATCCACAAAAATATCCGTTGGAATCGGAAAATCACTGTCTTCAAAAGAAAAATAAGTGAATACAAAATTACGCTACAAAAATCATATCATTTAATATAAAAATCCATAGCTTACAAAAAATGTTGAAAATAGCCTGAAGCTCAGAAAAATCCACACAAATGTTTGTTGGAAATGGGAGATCGCAATCTCCAACTGAAAAAAGTGAAGAAATAATTAGGTCAAAATCATTTTATTTAATGAAAAGATTCATATCTTTCAGAAAATGTAGAAAAATGCCCCAAGTTAAGGAAAATCAGCAAAAATGTCCGTTGTAACGGGTAGATCGCCATCTTCAACTAAAAAATAAGAGAGGATATAAAAATATTATCATTTAAAAAGACCAATATCTTCCATTAATTAAAGAAAATTGCACCGAGCCCAAAAAAATCTGCAAAAATATCCGTTGGAACCAAGAGATCGCCATATTCAACTGAAAAATAAGAGAAGACAAAATAAGGCTAAAAATCATATCATTTAACAAATAGATCCATATCTTTCAGAAAATTTAGAAAATAGATACGATGTCAGAATACTCCTTAAAAATGTCCGTTGGAACCTGGAGATCCCCAATTCAACTGAAAAATAAGAAAAGACATAATTAGGCAAAAAATCATATCATTTAATAAAAACATACATAATTTCACGAAAATGTAGAAAAATTGTCCGGAGCTCAGAAAAATCCAAAAAAATGTATGTGGAAAGCGGGAGATCGCCATCTTCAACTGAAAAATAAAGGAAGACAAAATTAGACTACAAAACCATATCATTTAATAAAAAGAGCCATATCATTCAAAAAATGTAGAAAATAGCACCGAGCTCAGAAAAATCTGCAAAAATGTCTGTTGGAACCGGGAGATCACCATCGTCAACTGAAAAATAAGAGAAGATAAAATCAGGCTATAAAATCATATCATTTAATCTAACTATGCACATCTTATAGAAAATGTAGAAAATAGCCCAAAGCTCAGAAAAATCTGCCAAAATATCCGTTGGACCCGGGAGATCGACATCTTCGTGAGAAAACAAAATTTGTTCAAAAGACCATATTATTTAATAAACAGATACATATCTTCTAGAAAATGTAGAAAATAGCAGCTAGGTAAAAAATCCGCAGAAATCTCCATTGGAACCGGGAGAATGCCATCTTCAACTAAAAATAAGACAAGCCAACATTAGGCCAGAAAATCTTATCATTTAATAAAATGATCTATATCTTCAATAAAATAACGAAAAATAGCCCCAATCTAACAAAAATTAGTAAAAATATCTGCTAGAACCAGTAGATTGCAATATTCAATTGAAAAAATAAGAGAAGAAAACCGTAGAATATAAAAATCTCATTTAATAAAAAATCTATACCTTCCTCAAAATGTATAAAAATAGCATCGAGCTTCGAAAAATCCGAAAAAAATTCCATTGGAACCGGAAGATCGCCTTCTTCAACTGAAAAGTAAGAGTAGACAAAATTAGGCCAAAATGTTATCATGTAATAAAAATATCCATATCTTCCAGAAAATTTAGAAAATAGCCCTATATGAGAATAATCAGCAAAAATATCAGTAGGAACTGGGAGATCGCCATCTTCAACTGAAAAATAGGAGAAAACAAATTTAGCCAAAAAATCATATCATTTAATAAAAAGATCCATAACTTCCTGAAAATGTAGAAAAATATACCGAGCTCAGAAAACCAATAAAAATATCCATTGGAACCAGGAGATCGCTATCTTCAACTGAAAAAAGAGAAGACATAATTAGGCTAAAAGATCATATCATTTAATAAAATGATCCATATTTCAATAAAATATAGAAAATAGCCTCGAGCACAGAAATGTCCCCAAAAATGTCCATTGGAACAGGGAGATCTCCATCTACAACTTAAAAATTAAGAGAAGACAAAATTAGGCCAAAATGATATCATTTAATAAAAAGATCCATATCTTCCAAAAAATACAAAAAATAGCCACGAGCACATAAAAATCCGCAAAAATGTCTATTGGAACAGAGAGATCAATATCTTCAACTAAAAAATAAGAGAATACAAAATTAGGCAAAAAAATCATATCATTTACTAAAAATATCCATATCTTTTAGAAAATACAGAAAATAGCTCTGAGCTAAATAATCTGCAAAAATATTTGTTTCAATCGGGTCATATTCTTCATTTGAAAAATATAAGAAGACAACATTTGGCCAAAAAGTCATTGTTTACTAACAAGATCCATAATTCCAGAAAATGTAGAAAATAGACTCTAGGTCAAAAAATCCTAAAAAATGTCAGTTGGAACCGGGAGAACGCCATCTTAAATTAAAAAAATAAGAGAAGACAAAATTAGGCCAAAAAATCATATCATTTAATAAAATGCTTAATTTTGGAAAACTACCTCATACTTTCGCTGAATTCCAAAAAAATACCTCTTATTTTGATATACTCGCAAAACCACCTTATACTTTTCAGGTATAGATAATCTCCCTTTATCCATCGCTGCCCATCCCTATTACACCCATCGTCGCCCTCTCCCAACTCTCTCCACCGTCTTCTCCCCACCACCACCATTCGCCCTACACCCATCGATGCTCATCCCCCTTCCAACCACCGCCGCCCATCCCCCTTCCACCCACTGCCACCCTCCTCCCCCTCCCCTCCCTCCACCATACGCCCCCACCCCCCTGCCCCCCTTCCCCCACCACCGCACTTGTCCACCACTTCCCCCCATCGTCGCCATCCTCCCTCTTCCACCGTCCTACATATATCACACTATGAGGTAGTTCTACGAAATTAAACCAAAATATGAGGTTGTTCTACGAAATAAACAAAGAATAAGGTAGTTCTACGAAACCAAAGTATGAGGGACTTTATTGATACCTGAAAAGTATAAGGTAGTTTTGTGATTATATCACAATAAGAGGTATTTTTTTGGAATTCGACGAAAGTATGAGGTAGTTTTCCGAAATTAAGCCTTAATAAAAAGATCTATATCTTCCAGAAAATTTAGAAAATAGCCCTAAAGTAGGAAAATTAGTAAAAATGTCTATTGGAACCGGTAGATAACCATATTTAATAGAAAAAATAATAGAAGATAAAGTAGGATATAAAAATCGTATCATTAAATAAAAAGATCCATATCTTACATAAAATGTAGAAAATAGCACCGAGCTATAAAAAATCCTCAAAAATGTCCGTTGGAACCGACAGATCGCCATCTTCAACTGAAAAATAAGTGAAGACAAAATTAGGCCAAAAATCATTTCATTTAATAAAAAGATGCATAGCTTTTAGAAAATTTAGAAAATATCCCCAAGGTCAGAATAATCTGCCAAAATGTCTATTGGAATCGGCAAATCGCTATCTTCAACTGAAAAAATAAGAGAAAACAAAATTTGGTCAAAATAATATTATTTAATAAAATGATGCATATCTTTCAAAAAATTCATAAAATAGCCTTGATGTCAGAATGATATACAAAAATGTCCTTTGGAACTGGACGATCACCATATTCAACAGAAAAATAAGGAAAAAAAATTAGGCCAAAAATCATATCATTTAATAAAAGATCAATAACTTTTAGAAACTGTAGAAAAATAGTCTCGAGCTCCGAAAAATCCGCAAAAATGTCAGTTGGAACTGGGAGATCTCCAATTTCAACTGAAAAATTAGAGGAGACAAAATTAGGCTAAAAATTATATTATTTAATAAAAAATCCATATCTTCAATAAAATGTAGAAAATAGCTCCGAGCACAGAAAAATCCGCAAAAATGTCTGTTGCAAAAGGGCGATTGCCATCTTCAACTAAAAAATAAGAGAAGACAAAATTAGGCCAAAATGATATCATTTAATAAAAAGATTCATATCTTGTAGAAAATGAAGAAAATAGCACGAGTTCAGAAAAATCGACAAAATGTCTGTTGGAACATAGAGATAGCCATATTCAACAGAAAAATAAGAGAAGACAAATTATGCCAAAAATCATATCATTTAATAAAAGATCCATATTTCTAGAAAATACAGAAAATAGATCCGAGCTAAGTAAAATACGCAAAAATGTCAGTTTGTATCAGGAGATCATCATTTTAAACTGTAAAATAAGAGAAGACAAACATTAGGCTATAAAAATCATATCAATTAATATAATGATTCATATCTTACAAAAATGAAGAAATTTGTCAGGAGCTCAGAAAAAACTGCAAAAATGTCCGTTGGAACAGGAAGATCGCCATTTTTAACTGAAAAATAAGAGAAGACAAAATTAGGCCAAAAATCATAACATTTAATAAAAAGATACACAACTTCCAGAAAATGTAGAAACTCAGAAAAATCCGCACAAATTTCTGTTGGAACCGGGAGATCGCCATTTTCAACTGGAAAATAAGAGAAGAAAAGTTAGCCAAAAATCCATATCTTCAATAAAATGTTGAAAATAGCTTTGAGCATAGGAAAATCCGCAAAAATGTCCGTTGGTACAGGGAGACCGCCATCCTCAACTGAAAAAATAAGAGAAGACAAAATTAGGCCAAAATGATATCATTTAATTAAAAGATCCATATCTTCTAGAAAATACAAAAAATAGACCACAGTCCAGAAAAATAGCTCGAAACACAAAAAATCCGCAAAAATGTCCGTTGGAACCGGGAGAACGCCATTTTAAACCGAAAAATAAGAGAAGACGAAATTTGGCCTTAAAAATTATTTCATTTAAAATAAAGATCCATATTTTCTAGAAAATGTCGAAAAAAGCTCGTGCCTCGGAAAAATACGCAAAAATATCTGTTGGAACCAGAAGATCGCCATCAATATGAAAATAGGAGAAGACAAAATTAAGCCAAAAATCATATCATTTAATAAAACGATCCATTTCTTCCAGAAAATACGGAAATTAGCCTAGAGCTAAGAAAAATCCGCAAAAATGTATGTTGAAATCAGGAGATCGCCATTTTTAACTGAAAATTTAGAGAAGACAAAATTAGGCCAAAAAAATCATATCATTTAATAAAAATATCTGTCTGTCAGAAAACGCAGAAAATAACCATGAGCTAAGAAAAATCCACAATGTCCGTTTGGAACTAGGAGATCGCCATCTTCAACTTAAAAATGAGAGAAGGTAAAATTAGGCTATAAAATCGTATCATTTAATATAAAGATTCATATCTTTTAGAAATATAGAAAATGGACAGAAGTTCAGGAAAACCATCAAAAATGTCTGTTAGATTAAATGATATGAAACCAGGAGATCGCATTCTTCAACTGGAAAATAAGAGAAGACAAAATTAGGATAAAAATAAAACCTTTTAATCAAAAGATCCATATCTTCCAGAAAAGGTAGAAAACAGACCCGAGCTAAAAATATTCGCAAAAACCAGGAGATCGCGATCTTCAACAGAAAAATAATAGAAGGTAAACTTATGCTATAAAAATAATATCATTTAATGAAAAGATCCATTTCTTTCTTAAAATGTAGAAAATAGTTCCAAGCTCAAAAAAGCTGCAAAAATCTGTTGGAATCGGGGAATCGCTATCTTCAACTGAAAAATAAGAGAAGAAAAAATTATGCCAAAAATCATATTGTTTAATAAAAAGATTCATGTCTTTAAGAAAATGTAGAAAATAGTCTCGTGGTCAGAAAAATCCGCAAAAATGTCCGTTGGAACCAGGAGATCGCGATCTTCAACTGAAAAATAAGAGAAGACAAAATTAGGCCAAAATCCTATCATTTAATAAAAAGATACATTTTTTCGAGAAAATGTAGAAAAATAGCCTCGAGCTCAGAAAAAGCCGTAAAACTATCCGTTGGAATCAAAAGATCGCCATCTTCAACTGAAATATAAGAGAAGATAAAATTAAACAATAAAAAGCATATCATTTGATAAAAATATATTCAATAAAATGAAGTAATTAACACCGAGCTAAGAAAATTCAGTAAAAATTTCCTTTGTAACCGGGAGATTGCCATCTTTAAAAGAACAAAATTAGGCTATAAAATCCAATCATTTAATATAAAGATACATCTCTTACAGAAAATATAGAAAATAACCCATAGATCAGAAAAATCCGCAAAAATATCCGTTGGAACCGGGAGATCGCCATCATCACTGAAAAATAAACGAAGACAAAATTAGGCTAAAATATATATCATTTAATAAAAAGAAACATATCTTCCAGAAAATGTAGAAAATAGCCCCGAGGTCAGAAAAATCCGCAAAAATAGCCTTTGGAACCAGGAGATCGCCATCTTCAACTAAAAAATAAGGGAAGAGTACTTAGGCAATAAAAATCATATCATTTAATATAAAGATTCATATCATATAGGTAATGTTAAAAATAGCCCGGAGATCAGAAATATCCGTTAAAAAGTCTGTTAGAACCAGGAGATCGCCATCTTTAACGAAAAAATAAATGAAGATAAAATTAGGTCAAAAAATCATATCTTCCAGAAAATGTAGAAAAATAGCCCTGAGTTCAATAAAAAATAAAAAATGTTCGTTGGAATCGTGATATCGCCATCTACAACTGAAAAAACAGAATATATAATTAGGTCAAAAAATCATATCATTTAATAAAAGATATTTATCTCCCCGAAAATTTAGAAAAATAGCCCCAAGCTCAGAAAAATACATAAAAATGTCCATTGGAATCGGGAGATTACCATCTTAACTGAAAAATAAGAGAAGATAAAATTAACTTATAAAAATCATATCATTCAATATAAAGATTCATATCTTACAGAAAATATAGAAAATAGCTCGTAGCTCAAAAAATCTGTAAAAATGTCTTTTTAACAGGGAGTTGCCATCTTCAATGAAAAAAATAGGAAGAGACAAAATTAGGCCATAAAAATCATATCCTTTAATTTAAAGATTCATACCTTACAGAAAATGTAGAAAATAGCCCTAAGTTCAGAAAAATCCGCAAAAAAATTCTGTTGGAACCGGGAAATCGAAAATTTTAAACTAAAAAAATTGGAGAAAACAAAATTAGGCGATAAAAATCAAATCATTTAATAAAAAGGCACATATCTTCAAGAAGATGTAGAAAATTGTCTCGAGACCAGAAAAATCCGCAAAAATATCCGTTGGAACCGGGAGCTCGCCATCTTCAACAGAAAAAAGGGAAGACAAAATAAGGCCAAAACATCATATCATTTAATAAAATGATCCATATCTTTTAGACAATGTAGAAAATAGTCATATTTAAGAAAAATCCGCAAATATTTCTATTGGAACCGGAAGATCGCCATGTTCAATTGAAAAATAAGAGAAGACAAATTAGGCTATAAAATTATATCATTTAATATAAATATCGATGTCTTACAGAAAATGTGGAAAATTTCCTGAAGCTATGAAAAATTCACAAAAAGGTCTGTTAGAACCGGGAGATCGACATATTCAACGAAAAAAATAAGAGAAGACAAAATTAGGACCAAAAATCATATTATTTAATAAAAAGATCCATATATTCAAGAAAATATTGAAAATAGGTTCGAGTTCAGAAAAATCTGCAAAAATGTCCGCTGGAACCAAGAGGTCGACATCTTTAACTAAAAAAATAAGAGAATACAAACTTAGGCTACAAAATACCCATTTAATAAAAAGATTCATTTCCTAAATTAAATATATCAAAATGGCACCGAGCTCAGAAAAATTCACAAAAATGTCTATTGGAAACTGGAGATCGCCATCTTCAACTGAAAAATAAGAGAAGATACATATAATTTAATAAAAAGATCCATATCTTCCATAAAATATGGAAAATAGCTTCGAGCATAGAAAAAACCACAAAAATGTTTATTGCAACAGGGATATCGACATCTTCATCTAAAAAAATAAGAGAAGAGAAAAGTAGGTCAAAATGATATCATTAATAAAAAATTCCATATTTTGCAGAAAATGCAGAAAATAGACCCGAGTTCATAAAAATCGACTAAATGTCTGTTAGAACAAATAAATAGCCACTATAACTGAAAAATAATTGATGACAAAGTTATGCCAAAATCATATCATTCAATAAAAGATTCATATCCTCCCGAAAATAAAGAAAACAGCTCCGAGCTAAGGAAATACACAAAAATGTCCATTTGAAGCGGGAGATCACCATCTTAAACGGCAAAATAAGAGAAGACAAATTAGACTATAAAATCATATCATTTAATATAAACATGCATATCTTACATAAAATGTAGAAATAGCATGTAGCTCAGAAAATCCGCAAATATGTCCGTTGGAACCGAGAGATCGCCGTCTTCATCTGAAAAATAAGAAAAGACAAAATTAGGCAAAAAATCTAATGATTTAATAAAAAGATCCATATCTTCTAGAGGATGTAGAAAATAGCCTCGATATCGAACAATCCATTAAAATGACCGATGGAATTGGGAGATCGCCATCATAAATTTAAAAAGTAAGTGAAAATAAAATTAGGCCAAAAGGTCGTATCATTTTATAAAATGATCCATGTCTTCAATAAAATGTAGTAAAATAACCCCAAAATCAGAAAAATCTGCAAAAATGTACGTTTAACCGGGATGTGGCCATCATCAATTAAAAAAGAGAAGACAAAATTAAGCTATAAAAATAATATCATTTAATAAAAAGGTCCATATCTTATAGAAAATGTAGAAAATATTCTTAGCACAGAAAAATCCTTTCAAATGTCCGTTGGAACCGGGAGATCGCCATCTTCAACTAAAAAAAGAGAAAACAAAATTAGGCCAAATAATCATAACATTTAATAAAAAGGTCCATATCGTCCAGAAAATGTAGAAAAATTGCTCCAAGAGAAGAAAAATCAGAAAAAATATCCGTTGAACTGGTTAATCACCATCGTCAACTAAAAAAATAAGAAACGACAAACATAGGCTATAAAAATCATATCAGTTAATCAAAAGGTCCATATCCTCCTTAAAATGTAGAAAATAGCACCGAGCTCATAAAAATCCGCAAAAATATCTGTTGGAACCGGGAGATCACCATCTTGAACTGAAAAATAAGAGAAGACAAACTTAGGCCAAAAATCATATAATTTATTAATAAGATCTATATCTTCTAGAAAATTTAGAAAATAGCCCTAAGATCGGAATAATCTGCAAAAATATACGTTAGAAAAGGGAGATCGACATCTTTAACTTAAAAATAAGTGAAAACAAAATTAGGCCAAAAATTCATATCATTTAATAAAAAGATCCATCACTTCCTGAAAATGTACAAAAATAGCACCGATCTCAGAAAAATCCGTAAAAATGTTCGTTGGAATCTGGAGATCGACATCTTCAAACGAAAAACAAGAGAAGAAAAAATTAGGTACTAATAAAAAGATTTAGATCATACAAAAATGTCGAAAATAGCTCAGAGCTCAGAAAAATCCGAAAAATGTCCGTTGGAACCTGGACATCGACATCTTCAACAGAAAAATAAGAGAATACAAATTTTAGCCAAAAATCATATCATTTAATAAAAAAGGTCCATATATTCCAGAAAATCTAGAAAAATATCCCGAGGTCCGAAAAATCCAAGGAAATGTTCGTTGGAACAGGGAGATCGCCATCTTTAACTAAAAAAAATAAGAGAATACAAACTTTTTGCAAAAAAAACTTGTCATTTAATAAATAGATTTATATCTTCAATGAACTTTTGAAAATAATTCGAAGCTGAGAAAAATCATCAAAAATATCCGTTGGAACAGAGAGATCGACATATTCAACTGAAAAATAAGTGAATACAGAGTTAGGCTTGAAAATAATATCATTTAATATAAAGATTCATTCCTTATAGAAAATTAAGAAAATATCCTGGAGCTCAGAAAAATCCTTAAAAATGTCCGTTGGAACAGGGAGATCATCATCTTCAAGGAAAAAAAATAAGAAACGACAAAATTCGGCCAAAAATCATAAAATTTAATAGAAAGAGCCTAGAGCTCTGAAAAATCCACAAAAATGTATGTTGGACCCGGGAAATCGCCATTTTCAACTGAAAAAATTAGAAACGACAAAAATTAGGCTATAAAAATCATATCAATTAATTTAGAGATTCATATCTTATAGAAATGAAGAAAATAGCTTGGAGCTCAGGGAAATCCGCACAAATGTCCGTTGCAACTGGTTGATCACCATTTTTAACTAAAAAAAATAAGAGAAGATAAAATTAGGCAAAAACATCATATCATTTAATAAAAAGATCCATAACTTCCAAAAATACAGAAAAATAGTGTCGAGCTCAAAGAATCCGCACAAATGTTCGTTGGAACCGGGAGATCACAATTTTCAACTGAAAAAATAAGAGAGGATAAAATTAGGTGAAAACATCATTCATTTAATAAAAAGATCAATATCTTCAATAAAATGAAGAAAATAGCTCCGAGCTCAAAAAAATATCCAAAAATGTCTGTTGGACAGGAAGATTGCCATCTTCATTTGAAAAATATAAGAAAACAAAATTAGAACAAAATGATATCATTTAATAAAAAGATCCATATCTTCCTGAAAATGCAGAAAATAACTCCGAGCTATGTAAAGTCCACAAAAATGTACGTTAGAACAGAAGGATCACCACCTTCAACTGAAAAAAATAAGAGAAGACAAAATTATGCCAAAAATCAAATCATTTTATAAAAAGAACTACATCATCCAGAAAATATAGAAAATAGATCTTTGCAAAGTAAAATCGGCAAAAACATCTGTTTGAACCGGGAGATTACCATCTTCAACTGAAAGATAAGTGAATACCAAATTAGGAAATAAAAATCATATCATTGAATATAAAGATTCATATCTTATAGAAAATGTAGAAAATAGCTTGGAGTTCAGAAAAATCCCCAAAAACATCTATTGGAACCGGGAGATCACCATCTTCTTCTAAAATATACGAGAAGACAAAATTAAGCCAAAAAATCAATTGATTTAATAAAAAGATCTATATCTTCTAGAAAATGTAGAAAATAGCCTCGAGGTCAAAAAATATCTGCAAAAATGTCACTTGGAATTGGGAGATAGCCACCTTCAGCTAAAAAAAGAGAATACAAAATTAGGCCAAAAATTCATATAATTTAATTAAATGATCCATTTCTTCCATAAAATGTAGAAAAATATCTTTGAGCTTAGAAAAATCCGCAAACATTTCTGTTTGAGAACCTGGAGATGGCCATCTTTAACTAAAAAAGAGAAGACAAAATTAGGCTATAAAAATTATTTCATTTAATAAAAAGGTCCATATCTTACAGAAAATGTAGAAAATAGCACGGTGCTCAAAAAATCCTCTCAAATGTCCGTTGGAACCGGGAGATCACCATCCTCAACTAAAAAATAGAAGACAAAATTTGGCTTAAAAATCATAAAATCATAACATTTAATAAAAAGGTCTATATCTTCCAGAAAATGTAGAAAGATTTCCCAAAGTTAGGAAAAATCAGCAAAAATGTTTGTTGGAACCGGTAGATCGCCATCTTCAACTGAAAAAAATAAAAGAAGACAAAATCATATCATTTAAAAAAGAAACATATCTTCCATAAAGGTAGATAATTGGACCGAGCATAGAAAAATCAGCCAAAATGTCTGTTGTAACCAGGAGATCGCCATCTTCAACTGAAAAATAAGATAAGACAAAATTAACCCCAAAATCATATCATTTAATAAGAAGATCAATATCTTTCAAAAAAATTAAAAAATATCCGCGATGTCCGACAAATTTGCAAAATGTTCGTTAGAATCAGTAAGTCGCCATTTTAAAACATATCATTTAATAAAAAGATAATAACCTTCCGAAAATGTAGAAAAATAGCCCAGAGCTTAGAATAATCCCCAAAAATGTCTCTTTGAACCGGGACATCGCCATTTTCAACTGAAAAATAAGATAAGAGGAAAATAGGCTATAAAAATCTTTTTAATTAAATAATATGATTTTTGGCCTAATTTTGTCTTCTCTTATTTTCCAGTTGAAGATGGCGATCTCATGGTTCCAACGGACATATTTGCGTATTTTTTGAGCTTCGTGCTATTTTCTACATTTTCTATATGATATGATTCTTTATATTAAATAATTTGATTTTTATAACCTAATTTTGTTTTCTCTTATTTTTAAGTTGAAGATGACGATGTTTCGATTCCAGAGGATATTTTTGCGGATTTTTCAGAGATCAGTGCTATTTTTCTACATTTTGATGGATTTTTAAGTAAAGGATATGATTTTTGGCCTAATTTTGTCTTCTCTTATTTTTAAGTTGAAAATGGCCATCTTGGTTCTAACAGACATTTTTGCAGATTATTCTGACCTCGGTGCTATTTTCTAAATTTTCTGGAAGATATGGATCTTTTTACTAATTTATATGATTTTTGGCATAAGTTTTTCTTCTCTTACTTTTCAATTGAAGATGGTGATCTCCCAATTCCAAAGGACTTTTTTGTAGATTTTTATGAGCTCGAAGTTATTTTCTACATTTTTGGAAGATATTGATCTTTTTATTAAATGATATGATGTTTATAGCATACGATTCTCTTCTCTTATTTTTTGTTGAAAATGGTTATCTACCGATTCCAATGCATATTTTTGCGGATTTTTCTTAGCTTGGCACTATTTTTCTACACTTTATGGAAAATATGGATTTTTTATTAAATGTTATGATTTTTTGGCCTAAAGTTGTCTTTTCTTTTTTAGTTGAAGATGGCAAACTCTCAGTTCCAAAGGACATTTGTATGTGTTTTGAGCTCTGGACTATTTTCTACATATATCTTCCAGAAAGTTTAGAAAATATCTCGGAGGTTAGAAAAATCGATAAAAATGTCCGTAGAAACCAGGAGACCGCCATCTCAACTGAAAATTAAGAGAAGATAAACTTAGTCTATAACAATCATATTATTTCATAAAAGATCCATATTTTCAATGAACTTTTGAAAATAGTTCCTAGGTGAGAAAAATCCGCAAAAATGTCTATTGGAAACGGGGGATCGACATCTACAACTAAAATAATAAAAGAAGACAAAATTAGGCTAAAAATCATATCATTTAATAAAAGATTCATATCTCACAGAAAATTTAGAAAATAGTCCGGAGCTCAGAAAAATCCCTTAAAATATCTGTTGGAAACGGGAGACCGCCATCTTCAACGAAAAAATAAAATACGTCAAAATTAGGCCAAAAATTCATATCATTTAATAAAAAGATCCATAACTTCCCGAAATTGTATTAAAAATAGCCCCGAGCTCAAAAAATCCACAAAAATATCATTTGGACCCGCAAGATTGCCATTTTCAACTGAAAAATAAGAGAAGACAAAAATTAGGCTATCAAAAGCATATCAATTAATATAAAGATTCATATCTTACAGAAAATGGAGAAAATTACCGGTAGCTCAGAAAAATCCGCAAAAATGTCCGTTGGAACCGGGATATCGCCATTTTCATCTGAAAAAAATAAGAGAAGACAAAATTAGGTCAAAAATTCATTTCATTTAACAAAAAGTACCATAACTTCTAGAAAATGTAGCAAAATAATACCGAGCTCAGCAAAATGTGCACAAATTTTTGTTGAAACCGGGAGATTGCCATTTTCAACTGAAAACTAAAAGAAAACTAAATTCGATGAAAAAATCGTATCATTTAATATAAAATCCTTATCTTTAATAAGATGTAGAGAATAGAACCGAGCACAGAAAAATCTGCAAAAATGTCTGTTGGAACAGGGAGATTGCCATCTTTAAATGAAAAAAATAAGAGAATACAAAATTATGCCAAAATTGATATCATTTAATAAAAAGATCCTTATCTTCTAAAAAAATGCTAAAAACGACCATAGCTCAGATAAATCCGTAAAAATGTCCATTGGAATAGGGAGATTGCCATCTTCAACTTAAAAATAAGAGAAGACAAAATTAGGCTATAAAATCATATCATTTAATAAAAATTCGCACAAATGTCCGTTGGAATCGGGAGATCGACATCTTCTACTGAAAAAGAGAAGATAAAATTAGGCCAAAAATCATAACATTTAATAAAAAGGTCCATATCTTCCTGAAAATGTAGAAAAATGGCCCCAAGCTAAGAAAAATTAGCAAAGAAGTTCGTCTGAATCGGTTGATCGACATCTTCAACTGAAAAATAAGAGAAGACAAATGTAGGGTATAAAAATTTATCATTTAATATAAAGATACATATCTTCCATAAAATATAGAAAATATCACAGAGCTTAGGAAAATTTGCAAACATGTCCGTAGGATTCGGGAGATCGCCATCTTCAATTGAAACATAAGAGAAAACAAACTTAAGTCAAAATTCAAATAATATAAAAAAGATACATATCTTCCATAAAAATTTAGAAAATAGCCCCGAGGTCAGAATAATCCGCCAAAATGTTCGTCAAAATCGAGAGACCGCCATCTTCAACTAAAAAAATAAGAGAAGACAAAATAAGGCCAACAAATCATAATATTTTATAAAAAGATCCAAAACTTCATTAAAATGTTAAAATAGCACTGATCTTAGAAAAATCCGCAAAAATGTCCGTTGGAATTGGGAGATTGCCTTCTTCAACTAAAAAAATAAGAGAAGTCAAAATTAGGTTATAAAATCATATCATTTAATATAAGGAATTATATTATACAGAAAATATAGAAAATAACTCGGAGCTCAGAAAAATCAGCAAAAAATGTTTGTTTGAACCAGGAGATCGCCATCTTCAACTAAAAATGGTCGTGAGGCCAAAAATCATATTATTTAATAAAAAGATCCATACCTTTCAGAAAAATTAGAAAATTGCCATAAGGTTAGAAAAATCCATAACAATGTCCGTTGGAACTGGGAGATCACCGTCTTCAATTGAAAAATAACAGAAGTCAAACTTAGCCTATGAAAATTATATTATTTAATAAAAAGATCAATATTTCAATGAACTTTTGAAAGTAGTTTCGAGCAAAGAAAAATCCACAAAAAAGTCCGTTGGAACCAAGAGATCGACATCTTCAACCGAAAAATAAGAGAAAACAAAATTAGGCTAAAAATCTTATCATTTAATATAAAGATTCATGTCTTACAGAAAATTTAGAAAATATAACGGAGCTCAGAAAAATCCCTAAAAATGTCTTTTGGCACCGTGAGATCGCCATCTTCAATGAAAAAAATAAGAGATGACAAAATTAGGCCAACAAATCATTTCATTTAATAAAAAGATCCATAACTTCCCGAAAATGTATAAAAATAGTGTCGAGCTCTGAAAAATGTGTAAAAATATCTGTTGGACTTGGTAGACCGCCATTTTCAACTGAAAAATAAGAGAAGACGCACATTAGGCTATAAAAATAATATCAATTAATATAATGATTCATATCTTATAGAAAATTTAGAAAATTACACCCGGGACTCAGAAAAAACCGTAATAATGTCTGTTGTAACTGGGAGATAACCATTTTCAACTGAAAAAAATAAGAAAACACAAAATTTGGCCAAAAAATCATATCATTTAATAAAAGATACACAACTTCCAAAAAATGACGAAAAAAATACCAAGCTCAGGAAAAATCCACACGAAGGTCTGTTGGAACCGGGAGATTGCCATTTTTAATTGAAAAAAAATAAGACAAGACAAAATTAGTCGAAAAAATCCATAACTTCAATAAAATGTAGAAAATCGCTTCAAGCATAGAAAATTTTGCAAAAATGTCTATTGGAAGAGGGAGATCACCATTCTCAACTAAAAAATATGACAAGACAAAATTAGGCCAAAATGATATCATTTAATAAAAAGATCCACATCTTCTAGAAAATACAAAAATAGATACTGGCTCAGAAAAATCCCCAAAAATGTCCGTTGGAACAGGGAGATGGCCATCTTTAACTGAAAATGAGAGAAGACAAAATTATGCCAAAAATTTTATTTTTTAATAAAAAGATTCATTTCTTTCGAAAAATGCAGAAAATAGCTCCGAGCTAAGTAAAATCTGCAATAATGTCAGATAGAACAGAGAGATCGTCATCTTCAACTAGAAAATATGAGAAGACAAAAGTTGGATATAAAAATCAAATCATTTAAAATAAAGATTCATATCTTATAGAAAATGTAGAAAATATCTAGAGCTTAGAAAAATCCGCAAAAAATCCATTGAACCCGGAAGATCGCTATCTTCATCTTCAATATAAAGATCCAAATCATCAATAAAATGTAGAAAATAGCTCCGTACACCAGAAAATATCCATAAAAATGTCCGTTGGCACCAAGATGATCGCCATTTTCAACCGAAAAATAAGAGAAGACGAAATTTGGCCTTCAAAATTATGTCATTTAAAATAATGATTCATATTTCCAGAAAATGTCACAAATAGTAGCTCAGAAAAATACACAAAAATATCCGTTGGAACCAGAAGATCGCCATCTATAATATGAAAATAAGAGAAGACAAAATTAGGCCAAAAAATATATTATTTAATAAAACGATCCATATCTTCCAGAAAATGTGGAAATTAGCTTGGAGCTGAGAAAATCAGCAAAAATGTACGTTGAAATCAGGAGATCACCAACTTTATCTGAAAAATTAGAGAAGAAAAAATTAGGCCAAAAAATCAGATCATTTAATAAAATGACTAACTGTCAGAAAATGCAGAAAATAACCACGAGCTCAGAAAATTCCACAAAAATGTCCGTTGGAACCGGAAGATCACCATCTTCAACTTAAAAATAAGAGAAAGCAAAATTAGGCAATAAAAATCATATCATTTAGTATAACGATTCATATCTTACAGAAAATTTAGAAAATGGCCCGGAGTTCACGAAAATCATCAAAAATGATTGTAGGATAAAATGATATGAAACCGGGAGATCACAATCTTCAATTGAAAAATAAGAGAAGACAAAAATTAGGAAAAAAATAAAACCTGTTAATCAAAAGATCCATATCTTCCAGAAAATGTAGAAAAATAGTCATGTGCTTAAAAAATTCGCAAAAACCAGAAGATCGCGATCTTCAAATGAAAAAATAAGAGAAGACAAACTTATGCTATAAAAATCATATCATTTAATGAAAATATCCATTTATTACATAAAAATGTAGAAAATAGCTCCTAGATGAAAAATCTGCAGAAATATCAGTTGGAATCGGGAGATCGCTATCTTCACTGAAAAATAAGAGAAGACAAATTATGCCAAAAACATATTATTTAGTAAAAATATCCATGTCTTTCAGAAAATGAAGAAAATAGTCTCGTGGTCAGAAAAATCCGCTAAAATGTTTGTTAGAACCGAGAGATCGCCATTTTCATCTGAAAATGAGAAAAGACAAATTTAGTCTAAGAAAATCATATCATTTAATAAAAGATCCATAAAATGTCTGTTGGAACCGAGAGATCGATATCTTCAACTGAAAAAATAAGAGAAGACAAACTTATGCTTAATAATCATATCATTTATTAAAAAGATTCATGTCTCCAATAAAATGTGGAAAATAGCCCCGAGCTCAGAAAATACCGAGAGATCGCCATCTTCGACTGAAAAGTTAAAGAACCAAAATTAGGCTATAAAAATCATATAATTTAATATAAAGATTCAAATTTTCAATGAAAAATCTCGTAAAATGTTTGTGGAAACCGAGAGATTGCAATCTTCAATGAAAAAAAGAGAAGACAAATTTTGACCAAAAATCATATCATTTAATAATAAGATACATATCTTCGAGAAAATATAGAAACCTAGCCCTGAGCTCAAAAAAGTTGTAAAAATATCTGTTGTAATTAAAATATCGATATCTTCAACTGAAAAATAAGAGAAGGTAAAATTAGACTATAAAATCATATCATTTGATAAAAATATCCAAATATTCAATAAAATGAAGAAAATAACACAGAGCTAAGAAAATTCAGCTAAAATGTCCATTGTAACCGGGAGATCGCCATCTTTAATAGAAAATTAACAGAATACAAAATTAGGCTGCAAAATCATTTCATTTAATATAAAAATACATATCTTATAGAAAATATAGAAAATAACCCATAGATCAGAAAAATTCGTAAAAATGTTAGTTGGAGCCGGGAGATCGCCATCTTCATTTGAAAAATAAGAGAAGACAAAATTAGGCCAAAAATCATATCATTTAATAAAAGAAACATATCTTCTAGAAAATGTAGAAAATAGCCCCGAGATGGGAGAAATCTACAAAAATAATCATTTGGAACCGGGAGATCGCCATCTTCACTACAAATAAGGGAAGACTAACTTAGGCTTAAAAAAATCATATCATCAGAAATTGTAGAAAATAGGCGAAGCTCAGAAATATTCGTAAAATGTCTGTTAGAACAGGAGATCACCATCTTCAACGAAAAAAGTAAATGAAGAAAAAATTAGGAGAAAAAATCATATCATTTAATAAAAAGAGCTATATCTTCCTGAAAATTTAGAAAAATCACCCCGAGTTCAGAAAAATCCGCAAAAATGTCCGTTGAAACTTGCATATCATCGTACTGAACTGAAAAATAATTGCAGAAAAAATTACGCTACAAAAGTCATTATTATTTAATAAAAAGTTCCATATCTCCAGTAAAATGTAGAAAAATAGATCCGAGCGAAGAAAAATATGTAAAAATGTCCATTGGAACAGTGAGATCGCCATCTATAACAAAAAATATGAGAAGACAAAATTAGGTCAAAACTCATACCATTTAATAAAATGATTCATATCTTTTAGAAACTGTAGAAAATAGCCCAGATCTATGAAAATCTGCAAAAATTTATGTTGGAACCGAAAGATCATCATCTACAATTGCAAAATAAGAGAAGACAAAATTATGCTATAAAAATTATATCATTTAATATTCATATTCATATCTTACAGAAAATTTTGAAAATTGGCGGAGCTAAGAAAAATTCATGAAAATGTCTGTTGGAACCGGAAGATCGCCATATTTAAACGAAAAAAATAAGAGAAGACATAATTAGGCCCCTGAGCTCAGAAAAATTAGAAAAATAGCTTTGAGCTCAGAAAAATACGTAAAAATTTTCGTTGGAACCGGGGAGATCACACTCTTTAACTGAAAATAAGCGAAGACAAAATTAGGCTAAAAACATATAATTTAATATAAAGATTCATATCTTACAAAAAATATAGAAAATAGCCCGTAGCTCAAAAAAAATCTCTAAAAATGTCTATTGGAACCGGGAGTTTGCCATCTTCAACGAAAAATCATAACATTT